>JAVTVY010055030.1:0-31760 GCA_036873755.1 Hanleya hanleyi | reverse complement strand
CAAACGTACACGCTGCAAGAAAATTTGTGTTTCTTTGACAATTTTAAACCCCGTGTGATTTTGCAATAAATGCCAGGTCAGTATAAAAAATTATTTCAAATTGAACGGGGGCAACTCAGGGATGTAGCATTTAAAAATTAAGAAAATTAGCAGTAGACTAAGCCACTATTTTAATGATTTCATCCATTTTAGACGCGTAAGACAAAAAAAATTAACCCAGGAAGGGTGGTTGCGCGTGCAAAATCTCAGGATTGTAAATTAACCCAGGAAGGGTGGTCGCGCGGACGTTGGCGTAAACATTTTGGTACACCCACCAATCAGCGATGCGGTGTAACTGTGATGCTATTAATAGACACAATCATTTATCATAACACTGCATTGCCCCGAACATCTCCGAATCACAGCGCCATGTTGGTTTACAACAGGGCCGACACCCACCGTGTTGATTTACAACATGAGTGCCTACACATATATATATATTTAGCGCGATCAATGTTATTACCATTCATACACAATAATACATCATGACTACAAGAAGACTAGTATTCGAGGATCCTAGAGACCATAGGGAGGTCATTACACATGAAGAGGATGGCGGTGTCACGATTATTACAAGCCTACAGCGAGTGCATCAACGTCATATTGCCGATACGTTGAGACGACAAAGTGCACAACAAGACCAAGAGGTGACGGCGGCTATGGATGAAGATAATAATGATGACACGGACGAAGAAGAACTGCCCACCGTACAGTGGTTAAACTGTAACAGAAACTGTCACAAACCACCAGAAAATACAACGGCTACCCAAACGCCAATTATAACACCGGAAACAGAGATGCCAGCTACAACAGCACCACCTGAACAACAACAACAACAACAACAACAACAATACTCTTGCGACGAGGTAACCCGCATGAACGAAGAGATGCTGCGCCTACACGACCAGGTGGCCAGCCAAAACGAACAGATGGACGAAATGAGAGAAGACATGAAGCAAATGGACAGAGTCAAGGTTCAACTACAAAAAGACCTGCATAATGAACTAAGTAAAGCCAACTGCAGTGTGTGTACAAACGAGGACACAGAGTACGCCCTATTTCCGTGCGGACATTTATGCGTATGCGAAGAATGCTGGGTGACACTAACGTGTACAGGGGCTGAGTGCCACTGCAATGAAACCGACGAACAGCATTTGCAAATAAAGTGTCCCGTCTGCAGAAGGCAGGTAGCCGGAGTGAAGAAAATCTACCGCTCCTAAAAAAACAAGTGTAGTAACACTTTCCAACGGCCCTTTTCAGGGCCACCCCATTCCTTCGAAAGAGAAACTTCTAACTGAGCACAAAAAATATAACATCAGCTCCCCCACTAAATGAACACTAACACGCATTTTTTTAAAATTTTTTTGAAATTTTTTTTTTTTTTTTTTTATTTAACACAATAGAATGAAACAAACATGTTTATATGAATGTTTTCAACTTGAAAAGTAGTTCAATATTTATACAACAACAACACTAACACAATAGAATGAACGTATTTACAACAGTGAAACTGGAAATATTGAAATTTTAATATAATTATTCGCTATCAATGGCGCTTCAATGAACGTATAGGAATAGAGTAAAATGTGTGAAAAATGGCTTCATGAAAATGTTCAATAATTCGTCTTCACCACAGTGAAACAGTGTTGAATTTTATAATAATAATACGCTATCAATGGCGCTTCAATTAACGTGTAGGAATAAGATCAATGTGTGAAATGTTTTTTCATGAAAAGATTCAATAGTTCCGTTTTCACCACAATGATCAGCGCGTATTAGGGAACGGTACTACTGTCCAGTTACGCAACAAGACTTGCTTGAACTCCTCATCGTTTTTCCGGCCCTGGTGTACATAGATGTAGGTAGTAATCTCTTCACGTGGAATGGTAGGAGGGCAGGCAGCTTCCAATGCCACGGCAATTTGCTCCTCGGTCACAACCTGTAATGCTTCAGTGATGAGCGCGTGTGAGGGTACACTAATATCCATACACGTATGCATTATTATGGGACTGTTGTTGAAACACCCTGCACAGGCTTCCAGACGCAGTTGTCGAACGCGAGGTCTCACCAAAGCCATAACTGTGTCAATGTACTTGAGATAAATAGTGTGAGACACCTGGTAATCCAAAGCTTGACGAATTGCAGCTGACACACTCTGCAACTTGCGCCACACCGGTATTTTCAAAGTGACACCCTGAGGACAAGGCGCAAGCTGTTGTGTATCGGCCGTCATTTTCCATTTACGGATATGCAGCAGCAGGTCGTCGTTGAAATAACCAACACTCACATAGATGTCTTCACCTAGAGAAAATTTCACTTCGTTACCCGCCTGCTCGGCAATCACCGCGTCCACGGCATAATAAACGGTCTCCAGTCTTTGCCAGCACTCCGAAGACAAGGCAATACGCCTAGCGGGTCTGTCCATATAGGCCAGTACATTAAAATGTACTTGTGCGTCTTTCACACTCACGGTCAAATTAGCTGAAAGCTGCCATATATCCGTGTGGGCCGACTCATAGGCCTGCTGGATTATGTTATTAATGGACTGCATAGACATAGGAAGTTGCACCATGGGGTCTTCTTCTTTTTCCTGTTTCCCTCCCTCTTCTTCTTTTTCTTGTTTCCCGCCCTCTTCTTCATCTTGTACATCCATGGACTCAGGCACTGGCTGGAGAACGGGTTCAGGTGTTTCTAAAGGGATTCCTCGGGACCCTCGCTTGGCACGTGCACCGCGTTTGGCTGGTACACCACACTCTGGGTGCATGTCCGTACGTTTGGTAGCTGTACGCTGTTCGGTAGTATCCATAACTAAGATACCCTCTTCTACAACGGGAATTTCAAGTAGATGAGCCAATTCTTCATTTTCCGTCAATTCCAGTGCATGCACGAACGCTAGAAATGCATAGGGACCACGACGCACTAGAGCATCGAGCAGAGCTCCGTTTTGTCGTGAAGGAGTCTTCTCCGCCTTGATATCTTCCACACCCTGTTTCAGCAGTATTTTATCAACCATAAGCACATCACATATTGCCCCCGCATGCCGCATCTCATCAATCAGGCGAACACGGTTCTTCTGAAGGATGACTCTGTCGGCTGAATTCATCTTGACTATGGGCTCAGGCTGGTGAAGAACTGCTACCGTGTAAAAGTCTGGTGAATTTGCACTGGTAAAATGGAACAAAGTACACGCAGGATCCACAACTCATACAAAGTAGGCAAGCAGAATGACTGGCTGGCTGGCTGGACAGGTAGGCAGGCAGGCAGGCGGACAGGCAGGCAGGAACTGGAACTGAACAGGCAGGCAGGCAGGCAGGCAGGCAAATCAGGTCAGTTAAACACTTCCCAAAGTCATCCAATGATTATAACCCAGTCACTAAAAATCACCTACTTTTATATGTTTTTCACCCCATTCCCGAACATTCACGAACACACTCCGACATCTTCCTTTACAACAGGGCACACAACCACCATTCTCCTTTACAACAGGGACGACAACCACCATCTTGCTTTACAACAGCACCGACAACCGACATCTTGCTTTCCACCATGCCCAAACACACCCGAACACACACGAACACACACGAACAGCGCCGAAACACACCGAACACACCCGAACACGCCCGAACCACGCCGCCATCTTGCTTTACAACAGGGACCACCCAACACCCTCTTGCTTTACAACACGGACGACAACCCGAACAGGCCCGAACATAACCGAACCACACCGCCATCTTGCTTTACAACATGGCCGACCCAACTGTGACGTCACAGAGGTCATATGCAAATTTCTGAGGTCAAAAGGCGTCAGGCTGCTCACTATACACTACTAACGTCAATTATCAAACTATTCCAGTACGAATATACCTCAGTGTATGATCGGCCGGATGTTTTTTCAATTCGCGCCAATGAAAATGCCGCAAATTTTCCACTGAAGCCAATGAAAATGCCGAATTATTATTTGAAAATTTGAATTGCCCAATCAAATGCTTTGAGGAAGGACGATATTCGTTGATACACTGCATTGTCTACTCAATTCATTCAAGCCGATTCTACACTCCTCTATCATTAGGTTTTACAAATTTCAAGATCTATTTGAAACAAACCGAAAGTATCGTGTGTTTTTCTTCTTTTTTTTTTACCTGCAAGTTTTTCCGCGAGGACAGCTCCACGGCTTGCAGGGATTGGATCTCTGACAATTCAACGGTCGTCCACCACCCCGACAAAGATTAACTGAAATATGAAGAGGAAGGATCTACAGATGCATGTCAATACTTGTGCTCTCTTATGGCTGGGACAGTTGATCCCGCCCGTTTGACCTTCACACAGACAACGATTATTTTAACTTCCTAATTAGGGATCGACTTACGGACCGGTGAATGTTATCAGGACAGTGGGATATGTATCAGTAGGAGGAGAGAGTGCATAACTAAAAGGCGGAGGGACTAATTCTCATTACCTTATTCGGAGAGAGGGGGCGCTGCTGACATTTTAGTGCCCCAATGAGGGGTGAGTGAAGATTCGTCTGGTACAATCTGAGAACCACACCTTTCATAACTGTGTGTATTTCTAAAGCCTACATGTACATGAGAAAATACAATTTTGGTAACAAGTGATAGAATTTTAGATTTCCTGTTCAGATCGGCATGGTTTACTGTCCAAACACAATTGTTCCATAAACATAAAAGTTCTAGATCGAGAGGGACGTCGATATTTAAATAATCGGTGTGTCATGAAAGATGGAAAACTAAGGGAGAATATAAGTGCATGACAATGGTGATCACGTGATAACGATAGGAACAATTAATTCAAAAGGGTATTGATGTGCACAACACCACCATATGTTGGACCACAGGCCCGAAAACAAGAGTTTTGAAGGGTGTGGACGGTGGTATTACGGTGAAGTATCGAAATATTAGGTCTCTAATATAGCCCCATGCTTTATATAAACTACATATAAAGCATGGGGTTATATTAGAGACCCCATATTTCGACACTTCACCGTAATACCACCGTCCACACCTCCCAAAACTCTTGTTTTGCGGGCCTGTGAGTTGGACCAATGAATGAAAAGGTCAGATGAATCGTACACACACTGGTTATGATTATTAATGCTATGGGAAACAAAGATATCGATTAAAGAAAGCAGCACCATGAAAGACAGATAATAGGCATATAGAAATACGAGGAGGGAAAGCCAATAAAGTCTATGCGGTGTTTGTTAATGCAGGGGAAAAGCAGGCCTAAAACAAAGCCAGCAACGAACACAGATCAAGACGCTAGACGTAAACAAGGGTAAACTGTGAAATCTGTGGTAATAATGGATATTTACGCCATTATGAACCAATCAGAAAAAAACATACTGAGAAAGTAACTTAAAGGATTTTTATCAATATTTTTTTTTCTCTGGAATATGTGTCCAATTTTGGAGTTTTCTCTTTCGTTCAGGTCAGTTTGAAAGCACGACGTTAGATATCATCTACCAAAAATATTTAGTTCATTTTTTTTTTACTTCTGGCAAATCTGTGCTCAATAAATTATTTCCGGTAGGAATATGCCGTCCAGCTAGCGTAATTGATAGGAAAGAACAAATTGCGACTTTAAACTGTCCTGCACACGTCTTTTCACAGATACATGGGGGGGGGGGAGCAATTTCTCGCACAACGGGTGTTGGTGACATTATCAGATAGCTCACCTGCACGCAAACAGTTTCGTAAATTCATGTCACGAGAGTGATATTTAGCTACGGTCATATTTTATATTGTATTATACTGCAACCACTCGCCTGACAACCGTTTTTCTGCTCGTTTGTACAACCGTAGGCCGCACAATACGGCATCTTGGAGTCAATTTACACTGCTATCTATAAGGCGGAAGTATTCTCGAGTCGAATTGTGAAGAATTCCACAAAATCGGGCCCACAAAATCACAGTTCAGATAAAGCCGATAATTGGATTTGTCACAGCTGATAAACTCTCTCCCAGTATGTATTCCATACAAAATTGCTACGGGTGCATTCCACACCTAAATGATGTGCGGCTAAAAACAGGCATGGGTTCGGATCTTCAGCCACAAATTGATGTAAAATCTTTAACAAAAACCCTGTGAAAGTATATATTTTCTAAATCGGCACACCCGTGCCATTATTTCAGAAGACTTGTGAGCTATTGAAATTGAATAGAAAATACGTACAATCCTCCTTAAACCTTCTTCAACTTTTCTGAAAAACTCCATAAAATATATGAAAATGTGTCAAATTCTACCCGCAACCCAGAGAAAACGTATGAAACGATTTTCTTTTTATGTATGTTAAAGTATTTCCCGTCCAAAGAACAAATTTAAAATGGCAAAAAAAACAGGGGGTCGACCTACTCGTTTTTTGTAAAATTTTATCGCCATAAAGGAATCATCATTTTCGCTTCCCGAAAAAGTGCGGATTTTGGCCCGCCAGATATTCAATTCCGGACACGATTAACTCTGTAGTGGTGAGTGGGTGCGATCAACAAGCAATTGTTATATCCTCGTTTGGAGAAATGGTGACGTCCAGCAGGGTGATACTATAGATATCAGCTAGTAGAAAGGTAAGAAGAATTACCATGCTGTCAAAATCGGGCGTCCTTCCTTATTATAAAATTAGGGAGGGGCCATTTGTGCGAAACCGTGGTCTAGTGTGGAGTGCACCCTTAAGGCTAGGGTGTTTTCTCAGAATTTCTGTTCTCAAGGCTATGACAATCTGGGATTGTTTGCGAGTTTCTTGGTATGCGACACTTGCTTGTAGTATGCAGTTTTAACGGATATCCCGTCAATCACTTTCCCCCTACCCCATCTTTGGTTTTGCGACTTTTGTTGAAAAATCACGAGTTTACGAGCTCAATAAGAATATCATAGCATTATGCATTGGCCGTGACAATCAGACCCATGTACAAAGATCGGGAGTGGTCACCAGCTTTCGAATGAGGCATCAGGAGCAAAACAAACACAAAAATAGCTGAAATTCGAGCCAAATTGTCAATAATTTTTCATTCCGACTTTTCCAAAAGATTGGGGGGTGGGAGTACAAACTTCGAGATAAAAGGGACAAAACCAGAATAATACGCTCTCATTCACTTTAGATCAGGGTGTTGGTGTGATCCGTATTGAAAATTAATCACTTTGACATTCGCATTGACAATAATAGGACATACAGGTCACTAATCGTAACATACATGCCTAACTAAGGGGAGGTAATTCTGTATAGGTCTAAATAGCATATATACAAGGCCAATGTTATCATACCATATAGTATGCATAAAATCGAAACATTTCTGACTAAGATAAACGATCTTTACGATCCTGTTCCATATCAAGTCATTACAAGGTCCGAATAAGCGCTTTTATCGAGTGTAGTGTAGGAGGACATACAATATTTGGCCTACTCTTGTATTATAACCGCGCAAAGGAGCCTACATTAAGGGTGCATTCCACACCTAAATGATGTGCGGCTAAAAACAGGCATGGGTTCGGATCTTCAGCCACAAATTGATGTAAAATCTTTAACAAAAACCCTGTGAAAGTATATATTTTCTAAATCGGCACACCCGTGCCATTATTTCAGAAGACATGTGAGCTATTGAAATTGAATAGAAAATACGTACAATCCTCCTTAAACCTTCTTCAACTTTTCTGAAAAACTCCATAAAATATATGAAAATGTGTCAAATTCTACCCGCAACCCAGAGAAAACGTATGAAATGATTTTCTTTTTATGTATGTTAAAGTATTTCCCGTCCAAAGAACAATTTAAAATGGCAAAAAAAACAGGGGGTCGACCTACTCGTTTTTTGTAAAATTTTATCGCCATAAAGGAATCATCATTTTCGCTTCCCGAAAAAGTGTGGATTTTGGCCCGCCAGATATTCAATTCCGGACACGATTAACTCTGTAGTGGTGAGTGGGTGCGATCAACAAGCAATTGTTATATCCTCGTTTGGAGAAATGGTTACGTCCAGCAGGGTGATACTATAGATATCAGCTAGTAGAAAGGTAAGAAGAATTACCATGCTGTCAAAATCGGGCGTCCTTCCTTATTATAAAATTATTTGTGCGAAACCGTGGTCTAGTGTGGAGTGCACCCTACCTGTCATTAGCGAGCTCTCGCGTCTGTGACGTCACAGATTGGCGGCCTCACTTTCATTCCACAAATATGCATATCTGACTGGGAGCTAAATAGAGCTGCCAAAAAGGCTTAAATACGCTCACAGGGGACTAGGAAGAAAATTTTAAAAAAATTCTTAGTTAAGTACTAACTCTTCCGACACATATTCCAGAGAAAAAAAAATATTGATAAAAATCCTATACATAGTATATAAATAAAAACAGATGACTGAGGCCTGGATTTTGGGAAACCACAACACAAACGATCAGTTCTCTAAACCCTTGAAGCCACAAATCGGTATGGGAGTTTTGCTAGGTTCTAGATACTAGATATGTGTGACTTAGTGTGTCTTAGCGGATAATCTGTAAGGCAGTTCAAATAACCAACTACAGGGTAAGGTAAGTACTTAAGTTTTTTAATCAAAACTGGAATGGTACCGATAAAATAAGCCCTCCAGCTTAGGGCAGCATGGTTTGTACCATGTTTGTCTGGCACAGGAGGTAGATGAAAGTGCCAAACAAATTAGGCTCTCTGAGGATCCATTGTGATCACCAGTGTCTGTAGAGCCTAATTTTCAAAATTCAAAATTTTTGGTAGTTTTGGTTAAGTTTTTGTTAGGGTTAGAGTTTTTGCTAGGGTAAGTTTGTTTGGGTCATCGTCGCCGTGTGACCAATAAGGTTAGATGCGACGTTAAACTTCAAACAACCAACCAACCAACCAACCGATAAAATAACTTCATGCACATTTAGATATGTTCTCGGTGATAGAGACTTTGAACTTCAAGCTTCCTTAGAATAGGCGTTGATGAATTCTATCAGAAAATGCTACGGAAGCATTGTTCAATAGTGCAGGAGTTTAATATTGGTTACACAGGTTAATAGATGTGTTCAATATTTTAATAATGGGTTATGGTAATGAAGGACAGTCTTATGGTTTATCGTAGCTCAGACAATTTCAAAGTGTTTCCATTTAGTAAAGTTTTGCTAGATTGTGGTGCGTTTCAAAATTATGGAGAATAAATCATGAATACTGCAACCGATATAGCAACCCGAATGTATCCAGGGTTAGATGCAGGATTTTCGCCAAAGTCCTTGTTTGAAAATAACTTTGTCGTTATTTGAAAAAACTAATTTTGCAAAATGGCTAAATCACTCAAATGGTGTTGAACATGCCAAAACATTGTCAGTTTTTGTTCTTTGAGTGTTTTACACAAACTACTGTGCCTTTTGCCCCTGATATTCACTTTAATCTATGAGTTTTCTAAAATAAAGTCATTTGATTTCGCGGAAAAATGGTCATTTGATTTTATAGTTGTGTCCTTTTTAAGGACGCTGTGAGACTCTGTATCTAATTCTGGTATCAGTTATGTTCGAGTTAAATATCAATTGTGCGACTGGTAGAGTTCTAGAACGGAAAGAAACCAACTAACCATTTCAGAATCCTTCTAGGCTCGATTACTTACTCATCAGCTATTGTGCATTTAATTAAATCAATCTAATCTGGTACCACAGAACGATAAGCTTCATTGCTGAGAGAGAAAGTTTTGTTCCGTACTAAGGCGCTTGCCAAATAGACGCAAAGTTAAAAGGGTGGCTGGCGGTCGTCATTCTAAGGAACATTGAAGGTCCAAATCTTCATCCTCGAGAACATTTTGGGTATTATTATAGTTTTAACCACAAACACTTCGTTATTTACATAATACTTTAGTCCTTATCTGGTTCTTTGAACTGCATTAAGGCACATCAATTCACACATTTATAACTACTTCTATACCTCTCAAAACTCCTATACTGATTCGATGTTTGACGGGTTTAAAGAAATTCTCGTAAAAGATCATGGCTTCTCAAAATCATGAGCACCGTTCAGCTTTTCTTATTTGAAAGATTCTCTTACGATGTTTGTATTTCTGATAGGTGAATAATGACGTAAATATCCATTTTTAGTCCTAACCCAGTTCAAATAGTTTACTCTCGCGTTCACATAGTTTACCCTTGTGTTACGTCTGGTGCAGTGTATTAGTCAGAAATGGGAAACTGGGGGTGGAAAAGAAATTTTAGGGAGTGCAAGTATGTGTCCCAACAATTGAGCCACGCGTAGCGCGGTTAACAACTAGGCGTGGAGCCGCCAGAGACCCTTAGATGCTCAGATATGCTATCAGAGCCATTTCCCAGCACCTGAGAGTCCCAAGATCAAGATTGAATTTCATCCTTTAAAATAAAATAAAATATCATTTTATGCACATTCAAAAAAAAAAAAAAATTGTGTGAATTTTTATTTTTTGTCCGTAGATGGAACCCTGCCCCCAAAAATGTGAAAAAAAGGAAGAAAAACTTCTTTGATCAAATTCAGAAAATTATGTTAAAAAAACTAAGTTTGGACAGCGATTGTGATTGTTTTGCCATTTATAAAATAATATCAATCTCTTAAAATTTTTAGTCACTTTATTCTCATGTTTGAAAACTTATCACAATTAAAACAGCACTCTTTTACAAGAGCTGTGAAACAACCCTGTGTTGTGAAATTGTAATATGGAACTATGAAAGATGTTTAAATTCAGTTTTACCGGGACTCTTATTCAGTTTTGAGTTTTTCTTTAAAATGTACATGTATTTACAAATTACAACTTTTGTCCATGTACAATTAAATTTTATCTTATCAATTCAAACAGTTTTATTTAACTATGCTACACTTTCTTTGATTTCACAAAGTAATTCATCTTCCAAGATGGACTGATCTTCTCAGGTTAATTAAATTTGAAAAAACTTAAAAGGGAGATAATTATGTCTGGCCCGGATTGGGGCTTTTCCATTCATGTTCACTGGAGCGGTCGTGTCGCCAGTCGCCCAGGTTTACACCAATCAAATATGTTTAAAATGTCCCAGCGGCGAGTGGACTGACAGGGAAACGTCGTAATAGAAAGCGCTGATGATGCTTGACAATGAGATTTGGACGAGATTCAAATTCTTTGAGCAAAATGCCGGAGTATGTGTCCGTGGCGTGGTGGTCGCGGAGAACAAGTTGCTGGTACCATGGACTATAATAGTGACTGCCGATACAAGGAAGAGTGGAGCAACTTATACGATCAACAATAGCGAGTGACCACACAAATGTTCTGGATGACTTGAATCCATTCTTGAATGGTGATGCTTCATACAAAGTTTCGATCAACAACAACAACACATCACACAAATTTCAGAAAGTGACGAAGAATCTCGTGGTATCGCAACTGATTCTCATTTACACGGCTGCTACATGTACTTCAGAATTGAACGGAAACCACCGAATAAGGAGGCTACGACAAAACCCCAGAATACAGTGAATGTCAATGTTCGAAGTAAATCATGAATTGAGATTTGAACAATGGTACAGCTATGCAGAAAAAATGATTTTAATACAATTCAAAGATGACAAAATAGTATTTTATTTCATCTTGCATAGGAAATCAGTTTACATGAAAGATATTCACATACAAATATATTCTGGTGTTCGTCTTTTTCAATATTCAAATACATATTGTTGAGGTGATTCGACATCACTGAATCCTAAGAAATTTTGAGGAGTGATATCCTGTACTGTAGCCTAGGTATGCATGCTGAATATCTTGCTCTCAAAATAAGCTCCAGATGTGACATTCAGTTGGCTGTCTGTCCTTAAAGAATTTCTCTGCTCCGTCATCTGCAGTCTGTGCTCTACCCTTGTGTGTTGCAACATGCTACTCAGGATTGCAGGTATTTCTTCACTACATGTAGAAACAAGGAGATAGTACATTCAAGAAACCCATACAAAATGTCTAAAAGAAATCAATAAAAAAAACCACCCGCCTGCCTCGGTTTTCCAAAAAATTGCCTGAGAACCATTTTATTAATTTTGTTGAGCCTAGTCCTAGTTACTCTGCAAAAGTCTTTGGTTTTAGCTGTACAGATGGCATGCCACCTTTCACCAGGGGAACATATACAAATTTCTGAAGAGTTACAAGGCACATTTCAAGGTTTTTCAATCACTGTTTGAATGCAGGACAGGATGTTACATCTTTATCTTCAGAATTTGTTCACACTTTTGTAATTCTTCGACATGGGCATAAACAATGAATTATGGGATATGCTCTAGTATTTGCTACTTACATGGGACTTGGCCATTTCTAAACAGACAAAACTGACATTAAATGGCCTTAAATGTACGTAACCGATCAGTTATGCAGTGCAGTTGCTGCATAACTGAATGACTGGTTAAGTAGGCAAAAAATTACACAGAAAATCACGCGAACAGTAGATCGTTCACGGCACATTTTGAAAAATGTCAATTGCAAGATATTGCGATTTTCCAAGACTGTTATAACAACAATCTTCCCAGCAGGGTTTGACCTTATCGGGTAGAAGCAAAACAGACAACAGCATTTAAAATTAATTTTGAAGTGAAATAAGGCTGTTGTTGTTGTTGTTGCCAGCTAGCACTAGGGTACATACATAGAGTAATCAACTACATGTACTGTCTGTCCCAGATAATAGACCTTTTCACAGAGCTCGGCAAATTCCGTGTAGCGTAGCGACGACACAAGTCACATGGCGCAAGATCATGTGATCTCCGGTAACCAATCAAAATCTGGAAGCAGATCGACCGCCATTTTTTCATCACTAATCATTCACTGCCAAAAAATGGGTTTGTCCGGAAAGTCAACAAAATAATTATACTCACTAAAATGATAACTTCCTTTCCCTAATAAACTAGTTTTCTTCGAGTGCACCTCAGATTTGTGAAAAAAAGACAATGTTTCAGTCATATTATGATATATTTCGATTTAAGTTTAGAGATCTATTTCACGTTAGGCACTTCAGGTTGTGGCAGCGGTGTTTTGAGGGTGCGCTGGGAAGGAAACATGGCGTGTGTGTATGTGTAAAACGGGTACTCTTCCTGGTGTCATAAGGATTGCCTATAAATGGATTTATTTGTGTCTGTTGCTTTGCTATTTTCTTTAATTAAAAACCTTTGTTTTCCATAGCTTTAATAAATATCACCAGTTGGTATACTCTTCACCATCAAATCATTGGTTGTGGACATCAATACACTTGTGGCTTAATTGTTCCTAGCCCTGTGGCCTGATCATCATCATGATGAACATATAGGAAGCTGGTGAGCATATATTAATCAAACAATACGTTATATTATGCATTAGTTCTCCACATCTCGATATATTAGTCACGGTTCCCTGACACACCCATTGTTCAAATATCGACGTCCCTGTCGACTTATCTTCCAGAGCCATTATGTTCTTGGTAATTTTTGTAATTTATTTAGATCGACACGCCCTTTACAGCATTTAGAACAGTTGCTCTTCCAATGTATTACACGTGTATGGTAAAACGCAATATTACCTTTCTGGAAGGCATTCATTTTGTATCCGAACTGAAATGTTTAATGAATTATGTGAATTTCTCGATTATACTTTTTGAAGGCTCACACCTTGTACTCCTGATAACATATGCTAAGATGGTTCTTTAATCGCTTCTAGTACTTGTGTTCCCACAAAGCTGGTGGAATTATGATTCTTGGTCAAAATCTACATCTGTATCCAGTCATTCTGGTTGTCCCGTATTCTCATTTTCTATATCCACTCTCGTGTCAATAAGAATGGTGTGATTTCAATCTTGCCACCTACCTCGTTTTACTCCATATTTCTAAAGCCAAAGTTGGCAAAATTCTTGATGCTTTATCCCAATCAATGGTCTAAAATAGTACTAGAGTAAATACTGGTTTAATGTAAAACTTCGATCCCTATATAAATCCTCTGCGTGTGAATTATAGATTATAATATAGATTATAATTATAATAACGGAATATTCCTCAAGGTTTTACGACAAATGAACAAACCAGAAGGATGGCACCTTTAAGACTAACTCATTCATCTCAGAGAGCAGGTATCATATCTAGATAAGCTCATGCCAGCTAAATAGTGTTATATCAAAGGTGTTAATCTAGTTCAGTTTGCATGTTCATTAGCCTAATGTGAATAAAACACGTCACCGAAGCATATTCACGGAACATATCTGTTATGCTACATCCATTTATTTTTATTTCATGAAAAAAATCCGAACTAGCATCAGTACATCCTCTTTACATGTAATTGTGGATGTAGCTTCCTGAAATCCGTCAAATTTCCCGAATAAGTCAAAGAATATGATCAAGATGTCAACCGTTATAATATACACTGAAAGAAATTATCATTATTATGAGTATTAGTATGAAAACCTTCTAAAAGAATATTGCATGCTGCATTTTGCCATGGTATATGTATGAGTTGTCGCAGATTATAGATCTTTGCGGAAATTTTTCACAACAGCATAGACTAAGATGCAAACATTGAATTAGCATTATACACAATCTGGTTGCTCTGATAAGTAAATTCAAAAGTATTATTGTGATGAGTCAATTCAGTAGTATTACTCTGATGAGTATATTACTAGCACAGTAAGCGGCTGGCAATTCATGCAGCATTATACTCGTCCATATCATGCAGAAAATAATTAACAGGCGTAAATATATTCTGCTAATAATTTGTTTGCCCCCCAAAAACACTAGAAAAGGGAAGCGTTTGCCAACCAAATCTCAGCGAAAATTAATATTGTTAGGCAGTTTAAATATATTGCTTTGTTATCGCAAAGCCCAGATGCGAAAACTTTGTCTTTAAGACTTGAGTAGAAACGATAAGCTGCTTGTTGGGAAACATTCAGCGGATATTATTATTATTATTATTATTAGCTCGCTGGCATATAGTTTGCGTGATAGTAGATAACTTACTCCCCCCATGACCGCAGCGACGGGAATCGCAGGTGACTTTACGACTGGATCCGCAAAAACAGCTTTTACAGCCATCGTTGAAAGTTTGGCGGAACCGGAAAGATCTACCCTTGTAGTTACATCCTTTATTTATAGTACAAAGTAAAGTATTAGGAGCAATGACCACAAGAAATGGTATTTGAATATGGTGTACAAAGATATTAGGTAAAGCTATCACCTATGACACTCAGTAGCCATCTGGCGTCAGTGGAATATTTCAGCGTCGATAACGCAAATACTCTTTTGATATAATGCTATTATGACCAATCTAGAATAAGATCAACAGTGGCATCAACACAATGTGGATACCTGCAAGAGAGGAGTGATGCCCTCTGCAATATATCTGCAAGAGAGGAGGGATCTCTCGGAAATCTCTCCGGAAGAGAAGAGCCATCTCTCTGCAGATCCCTCTCCTGAAGAGGAGCGAATTCTATGCATTCTCTCTGCAACAGAGGAGCAATGTGTGTCGGGTATCGTTGAGACGACCGATCTCTTGCAATAGCTCCTGTTTTAATGTAATTTTCTATCTTATGCCTGCTGGCATTTGGTTCTAATGCTGTTTGATGGATAATGACATTCGATAAATGACCAGGAAGTACTTCATGGCTTATGAATGTGAGTCGGATATGTATCACATATTAATGCTTTCCTGCATAAATGCGATGACGATGGGTGGACTCTGGATATGCCACAGTGAACAACAGTCCCGTTTCTGGCGTCAATTTGTAGGTTATTTAACGGTGGCCTGGACTTTTTGGAAGCTGTCCAGACCTGCAAATATGTTTCTTACCCATTGAGCTAGAGGGCTGGACCTTACCACACAATATCCTTGGGTCAACTTTTACCAAGAAATGTAAAAAAAAAAAAAATCCAAGATGGTTGCCATGAAGAAGTCACAGTGACGTAATTTTGAAGAAGAAAGACATTTTTTGGTCGATTTTTCCGTCAAATTTTTCGAATACTTTATTTATGCGTTTTGCTCGAAATAACTATCTGGTAAATTAGTAAATAATAGTCTGATGTGAAATAAAATAGTTTTGCCCACTTTTTCCCTGCAGAAAAGCAGAAATTTTGAAGAAAAATGACGAACGCATCATTTTTTCTGGTATCCCACATGGCCGCCATTTTGAATTTCCCCATGATTCTTTACTCAGGTGCTTACGAAATTAAGTTGAAAATTACCCCAATATGATAAAATACATGATAAAGTTTTTGTCCTTACGGAGATAGAGGACACAGTTTGGTAGGGAGGCTGGGGGTGGGGGTGGCATAATTCCCCCATTGTCTTCCTATGCTCATATGGGAGAAATATTGATAGTAGTAGTGAGACCAGGTCAAAAATTTACCAGTTATTGGGAGTGATCAGAGAAAAGTTACTATTGCCATCGTGCTAATCGAATTAGCGATGATCTACGGACTGACATACGGACGGACTGACTGACCAACACAATACCTCACCTGTGGGCACACATCTGTTTTGGCAGGACGGTCTCCTATTACCGATACATCTACAGCTGAAACAGCCATCTTGGTAAACCTGGTTGACGGCATAAAATTTTCCCTTGTGAAGGCATCCTACAAAGTTCAAACGGAAATATCTACGTAACGATACTCCCTCGCATAATGATACAATCTCCGCCAAAGTGGATGGCGCATAATGAACATTTCCAACCTTGGACACAAAAGGGAATTCCTGTTGGTTCTGTGAATATTTCTTGGAGAATTCGTGAACGTCTAAAGGATTTCTTACTTTGTTGAGTTTTGATAGGCACTCTACCCGCATCGTTACAGACGATTTTAATCAACGTCACAAAACATTGTTGCATAAACTTATAAAACAGGGCTATTCCACCAAGCGCCTCCACTCAAAGTTTCTCAAATTTGGCGATTCATCTCGCATGCTGATAGCAAAATACGAGCGTAGCGTGCAAGATCTATGGCGCTACGTTTCGTAACTTGTGTCTAATTCCGCTTAACCCGGGGCTAGGGGCCGTATGAACCCATGTACTTCAAGATCCTCATGGTACTCATATGAACAGGCACAATCAAAGCGTGACTGAGATACATCATTCTTTAGATGTCGACTTCACAACGAATATTATGGATTAAGAATACTGATTAGCGATACGGATTTGATATTTTTGAAACATCTTGATGTCTTGCTGCACTCTAACCTCAGAAGGTGTAGAAAAGGTGCAAAAAAGGTGTAAATCAAACGTTTACACCTTCTGGGTTCATGTTTACACCCTTAGGAGGTGTAAATAAGGTGTAGAAAAGGTGCAAATGTATGAAGATTGATTCCAACCCTGATTTTACACCCGTAAAGGTGTAAATTTATTGAAAGGTGTTAAAAAGGTGTAAATACTTAATTTTCCATACACATTTGGAACTTAGTTTCTATGTTGAGGAAATGTATTCCCTTGTCATGCTTGCGGTAAACCATCAAAATTCTCAACTTTCCGCACAAAATTAAATCAATGGATCTAACAATTTGACCAGTCTCTCTAACATTTGAGCAAAAATTCTAACGGAAATATTATTTAAAAAAAAACGAGCTGCAGACCATAAGATTCAATCCCCCAGTCGGTTTCACGAGGTAGTGAAAATTGAACAGCCGCTTTGGTGTTCTCACTCAAGGTTGAGCTCAAGACTACAGGGGCGGGGGGGGGGAGGGGCGTTCTGGGGTTTTGAATATCAACAGTAAAGTAGATATTATGTATCATGCAGAGTCGACAAAAGCACGTTGTTTGTCGACCAATGTAAGAAGCTATCAGATCGATATCTACTGTGCTGATAACTGCTTAGCTATCAGATAAAGTGATTTTCAACTTCATTTCAATGGGGGAATTGCACAATAAGCAGTGAATACAACGGGAACTGTACAAATTATAGGCTTTGATTGATCCACTGAGACAGGAAGGTGTGAAATGGGCTAAACGGTTCGAAGTTATAATCTTGACAGCTTGTTGTGCATGTTACCCATTAACAATTGTCCGATTATCGTCACAAATTATTACTTGATCAAGTCATGGTTACCATCCTGTCCGGAAACGACCCCTTTTAACACACCATGATCATAATCCGCGGCCTGCCTTTATCTCATATCTCTTTGACGCTAACACAAAGTTTTTGTTAAACTATACATATCGGTAATGATTCTATTGCTCAATTAGTTTTTTAGTTTATTCTGCCAATGCCTAACAATATATGCCTCGCTTCTATTGTTCATGAATTTGTAAATAAGCATGGTTTCGCTTCACATGTTGTCCACCATTTCCAATATAAGCCGATCCGATATTACTTCAAAACAAACTTCCATTACGATAAATTGCGCATAGCCGTTTTTTCTATACTCCGAAATACTTATACCAATGCTGTTATGACCGGACATATATGACCATCGCCCATCGTGGCTTAAACACATATATGTTAATATATAGAGAAAAACACTACACATAATGTAGAATATGATCTAAAACTGTATATTATACTGCTAAACCGGTATCGTGGTTTCACCCACTTTTCAATAGCATGATACCCGTTTGTAATATTGATACAATACGAATGTACAAAGTTTATATATACAAACAGATGCATGTCCGTTGGACAAGTTTTTTTACAAGTTTAAACAAGTTTTTACAAGTTTACAGGAGATCTCGAAAAAGTTACGAATACAATAACCAATTACAGTAGGCCTTGTGTTTGTCATAGTCGTTGTGTGGTATAATCTGCAACGGCTCATTTACCTGCTCAGACAGACCGTTCTATGCTATACAATTACGTCTGCTCCCACTTCAATAACTTGACTGACACTGGCGTTAATTAACTAATCTGTTATAACAATTGTAGTATAACAATTCAACAGTTTAATTCACATCGGAATTTGCTAATAAAGTATTGTTCCATCGTCTGTCGCCTGATGTTGTCATCTGTTTTCATTTTGTAAAAGGGTCAAATACTGAATTTAGTTTCAAGATGACCAGCACAATCGGCTATGTGTTTGCTGACTTTTAGGTGTCTTAATGCAGGCGTATTAATTTGTTGATGATGGACCCTAACTCTATTTCTCAGCAAATCCCCAGTTTCACCGATATTCGTTTTGTCACATCCATTGCAAGAAATGACATACAACAAATTTTGCGAGCTGCAGTTCATGTCACTGTTAACTTTGAAATTAGTACCAGTGTGACGAAACAAAAACGACTGTTTAACGTATATATGAGTATATATACTCATGAGTTTAGTGTTTCGATTTCATATTTCTCATCCCGCAACTGATTTACGCATTTTCCAGTGGAAGTCATGCTAGCTAAACATGTGCATTAAGCACTACATAGGTGGGCTTAAATCGTATCCGCAATTTAATACATTTAAATACTCCAATCGATAAGAGCTTGGAGGGATTCTAGCGTACAAGGCATTTAACCCAGGCACCATAATTAGCCAATCAACTGACGCAGATTCAGCCAATCAGGAACGCGCAGCTATAACCTATCAACGATAACTCCTTTGTCTCCGTCCACCTATCAAATGCTACCGGATTAGGCCAGACGTTAACATACTGAGAATATACAGTCAGTTATTCCTGGGACCTTGATTGAGAAGATTAGTACATGTATCCTGATAGACTACAACAAACGCCGTATACCAACTGATTCGTTCTAACTCATTAGAGACAGAATGAAAACAACACGCTTCTCTAGTAAACAGAGAAAACGCTACAAGAAGTCCTGCGACCTTGATTGAGAAGATTAGTATCATGATAGACTACAACAAACGCTGTATATCAACTGATTCGTTCTAACTCATTAGAGACAGAATGAAAAGACGCTTCTCTAGTAAACAGAGAAAACGCCACAAGAAGTCCAGCGACCTTGATTGAGAAGATTAGTATCATGACTACAACAAACGCTGTATATCAACTGATTCGTTCTAACTCATTAGAGACAGAATGAAAACAAGACGCTTCTCTAGTAAACAGAGAAAACGCTACAAGAAGCAGACATATTAATTATGTCAATACATGTCTACGTAAATCTACCTCTCGAGACTGGCAATAGCCAAGACATATATTAGAAATACTAGTATCTGAAGTCTGATGTTAACAGATAATGATATTTTTCTGCTATCCCGGGGATTATCATTCATCCCGACGACTACCATAAGAGAACGTGATTTCGGGTTATATTCCCGAAAGATTTCGAAACACTGGCTCTGAGGTACATTTAGTACACATCTATGAAGATGCGCTAGCATACTCATATATACGTACAACTCAGGCTACTGTAGGGTCAGAATACCCCGAGAAAGTGGGTGTGTATTGTGAACATCTCTTCACACACAGATTGAGAGTGAACTATGATATCAGGGAGGGCTAACATGAAAAGACCAATGCAAATGTGTTTTCTTGTGATTTCCTTAATAAAATATATCATACATATATTTTGTGTTCATGAGCCATTACTGGGTGGTACGAACACCACTAATTCTCACTAAAAAGGTGCAAATTAACACCTTTTGAAGGTGTAATTCTCACGAAATGGGTGCGTTTTAACACCCTTGGAAGATGGAATCGTCTCCAGAAGGTGTATTTTAGCACCCCTAGAAGGTTTAATTTTGGCCAAAAGGTGTAAATAAACACCCAATAGGGCATAATCTCGGTCAAAAGGTGTAAATTAACACCAATGAACGGTGTATTACTTACCAATAAGGTGTGATTTAACACCCCTGGAAGATGGAATGATCACCAGAAGGTGTATTTTAGCACCATTAGATGATTCAAATTTGCCAAAAAGGTGTGAATGAACACCCAAAGAAGGTGTAATTCTGTTGAAAAGGTGTAAATTAACACCACTGAAAGGTTTAGTTGTGGCCAAAAGGTGTAAATATACACCCATGGGATGCTGGGTTCCCCAAAAAATATGCTTATAAATTTGTCTGGAAGGTCAAAATTTTATTCAGAAGGTGTGAATGAACACCCATGGAAGGTGTAATGTGAGCAAAAAGGTGTAATTTAACACCTTTTCGAGAAGGTGTAAATTTACACCTTTCGGAGAAGGTGTTAATTCGCACCCAAAAGGGTGTTAGCCCTGGGACAAGCCATTTACACCCCGTAGAGGTGTAATTTACACCTTCTGGGCTAAGTGTGTGGCATCATTGAAAACTGTTGACCGCTTCTCTCTTGCAGGAAACAAGCCTTTGTTTATGTATACTATGATTGTCTTTTTGAATTTGGTGCTAATACTGTTATATGGAATATGGAATAGGTCTTTGGAATATGGACGCGGATATTCTCTAATGGACGACGGCTGAATTATGAATGACGGACTATACACTTGTAATTCCAACTACCTTTGAATATCTCCACCTCTAAATTTCCAATGCAGTAGCCCTCACAGGTGAATTGCCTTTCCAGTAGGCCCCTACAGTAGCCCTGACTATAGGGGATATTAATTCCACTGAAATGTCACTGAAATATACAATATCCCGGTCAGGCGAAGTTTACTTCCATCGCAGTATCGCTTCCCAGTACATAACCCCTGAAAAGTGAAGTTGATTTCCAGGTATGTGAACTTTATTTTCAGTGCCGTTTCGCTAACAATTAAACTGTATCTCCAGGACGCAATCCCTGAAAGGTGAATTGCATTTTCAGTGTAGTATCCATGTCCTGTGAATTGTATCTCCAGTACAGTTTTCCTGACAAGCTATTTCGTCTCCAGCATAAAATCTCTGAGGAGGGAATTTTATCTCTGAGCACATTCCATTTCGAGCCTATCCCTGACAATTGAATTTTAAATAAAGAGAATATCAAAGAAATGCGTACTTACCTTGGCACCCAGTAACATCGCACGCTACCTTATCTCCAGCTGAGCATGTGCACACTTTGCAGCCGTCTCTGACAGACTGACCAAACTCCATCACTGTCGTTTTGTAAAAGCAACCTATTTAAAAGAAATGAAAATTGCATTTGAAGCAGTACACTTTATATCATATCAATGTTGACATCCAGGAAAGGAAAGTGTTTATATCACATATATATACAGGAATATTCCTGTAAAATTAATGTAGTGAGCCTCCAGCGAGCTAATCCGTCTTTGACAATGATAAGTGAACAAAACATTACTCATCTATCTAAAATTATACCTAAAAATTATTTGAAAATTTATGAATAGGCATTGCCCACAGCGACATCTGGTGACATTTTTGTCGTCATACTTACGGGGACATGTTAGCGGCCAGCAGCTGACAACTCCAGAACGACCACAGACACACGTTTTACAGTTGTCTTTAAATGTTTGCTCGGATTTATAGACTTTGTTTTTATGTGAGCACACTGTAACAAGAAGATATTTTTATGTGAGCACACTGTAACAAGAAGATATTTTTATATGAGCACACTGTAACAAGAAGATATTTTTATGTGAGCACACTGTAACAAGAAGATATTTTTATGTGAGCGCACTGTAACAAGAAGATATTTTTGTGTGAGCACACTGTAACAAGAAGATATTTTTATGTGAGCACACTGTAACAAGAAGATATTTTTATGTGAGCACACTGTAACAAGAAGATATTTTTATGTGAGCACACTGTAACAAGAAGACAGTAATCAATATTCAGTCGTGGCCCATAAAGGAATTTCCGCCTCAATAATCGAAAAACATATTTCGTATGTCAGTTAGCACCAATTCCAAATGTGCACGAAATAAGAAAAAAAAAATCAAGATGGCGCGAGGCCTTTCGCCTGGTTTTCCCAAGAACGTTGAGGCCGGGAGAATTCAAAATTTCTCTCAACTTTGCGAAATTTAGAGGGTATTTTTGGTCGAATATCTCGCATCAATTCCTAATTTTCAACAACATATTGAAAACAAGATAACTGATAAACGTGGGAGGGTGCGTACGAAGTCCCCCCCCCCCCATGGGAGTGGCGTATATGTCGGGGGGTACAAGACCAGATTTTCTTTGTCCAATTCTCATGTAAATTTTAGCAAAATGTTCTACACATGTTCGAATTCTGCCGTTCCTATGATTGTGTGTATGAATAACAAAGCACATTTGTTGCCAGCGCTCGGACATACCTGTCAAACAATATTGACCATAGAATAATATCGCTGCCTTTTACAACCGGAAACCACTTTTCGTATGGTCTATTGTATGGACGCGGTCTTGTTGTCCCCTAATTCTTACAGAGTTCACATAGTGCAGAGCTGTGATCGACGTTGCAATGCGCTCGAGCAGGTTCGTTCCCAGAATTACTGGAAATATCTTCTAGGACGACGTGTCCACACGAACTGTCCTCCCTGTATTTTTTGTCATATGATATGGTCGTATTCCTCACATATTCACGGCGAACATTATAAATGTGTCAAAGAATATCTGATAATCTGTCCCCGGCAATACCCTACATGACGTAACATAACCCGAGTATATATCGTGTCAATGAGACGATTCTGCAATCACAGCTACCCGTTCGTTACCATTCGAAACTTCCGATCGCAAATATACGAAAAGAGCCGATTTACTCTCGGAGAGTCCTTGCATGAATTTGCTATTTCGCCAGATGTGGTAGGCCGGAAAAGCCGAAACTCACACGGAAAAATGGTACCGTGTCACTCACACTCACACGGACAAAAATGTATAACCTTAAAATTTCCATTTCGATGTCTAACTTTGATCAAATTATCGATAGGCATCTTTCGAGAGGTAGTTCAAAACCACCTGATTGGTCAATTTGAATTTTCAAACCCAAATCCGGTATTCTCATTGGCGTTTGGCGGAAATTAAAAAAAAAAACATTCAACCAATCGCAGAGTTCTGAATCGGACCAGATAAGTCATATCCGACTGGCAGTCGTTGTCGTCTTCTAGGAATCCTGCCACAATAACCACAATTCACTACACTAATAGCCTCGCAATCGAAGCAGAAATGAAATTTGTGTTTTTATAAGGAGAAAGTGACCAGCAGTATATGATCGAAGCATGGAATTCGTTTATTGTGAAACCTGTTCAAACCGAATAATGCGTGCAGAATCAGATTATATAGTGTCAGTTTTAACAGGGTTCTGGTTTGTCAAGGTTCAGAATACTTTAAATTTAAGGGAGTAATCTCCTTATATGTGAGTGTCATTCTAATTATGAGCATTCCTATTCTAAATGTCATTATACAAAAACCTTATACTGATAGAATGTGCAAGAAAAGAAATAAGCCGGTATTCAGAGGTTGGACATGTAATTTACCCACATGTCAATATTATCAGGTTACACGGTAACATCCTTACTTCCGAGAAGAAAAAGATGAATCAATACTTACAGAGCGGGGTACATCTTTTCTGAGTGCAAGTAGCAATTCCTGAACTGCTACATGTGCACGTGTTACAGCCGTCCTGAAATGTCTGGTCAATACGGTACTTCCTTCCTTTATGGGTGCAAGCTGTAAACAATATGAATCACCATCAGATTGACATTCTAGCTTTGCCGGTCAGACGAATTGTCTATTTGTTATTTTCCATTTTGAGAAGTTAGTTGATGGGTGATAATATTATAAAGCATCAAGTGCAGGTACGGTAGGCTGTATTAATATCGATTCTGGCATTTCTTGTATCTAAGAATTGTTTTGCCATTTTTTCAACCAGCAAATCTATTCACACTCGGAGCCAGTCAAAATTCGAGGTACATATATCCACTCTCAAGAAAAAGCGAATATGTTTGGTCAATTATTTGTGCATCCGGGCGCAGCCGTATTCGTCCCAGCACCAGAAAACGTGGCAGTTAGAACGATGACACCATATTCATTCTTGAAATTCCATTGATAGATTGACAAAACACGACGCAACGAAGTTGCCGTTGCTAAAATTGAGTATGATGGAATGTGTTTATACACTCAAATTTAATAACACACAAACATAATAATAGATATTTCATTTTTTGTCGCTTTTGCTATTTTGAGTATATAAGCGGGTGTATTTAAAATTCTGTGACATTGTTGTCACTTTATCTGTGGAGTAACTTACCAAATCACATCAACCTCGTCAAGAAAATGATGTCTCACAGATGTTGAGGAAGAAGTCACAGAAATAAATCAAAGAATATACTTTCCATTTCTCAGTGGCAATAAATACACATACATATGTATAGATCATCTCCTTAAATATAGATTCTGAAACTAGTGACTAGTGAAACTATTATTTCTTTACTAGATTGATCGTCGATGCAAAATAAAATCCAGAATCAATCTTGTTCTCTTCAGATCAAATAAACATTCATAGATAACTTTCTTACATGTTGGACAGAACTCTCCCGAACAGCTCACCCACAGGTTGGTTTTACAGATGCAGTTGTTGCAGCCATCTTTGAATGTCTGACCAATTTTATAATGCCATCCCTTGTGTTCACAGGCTGAAAAGAATTATATGTCACAACATGGGAATACGTAGAAGACGTGTATGTTTGTTTTATTCAGTAGATAGAATTACACATCCTGAAACATTTCGTACTTATATTTTCTCTTCTAAATCTCTTTTCCAGTCATAAGTGTTTGGTATGAAATAATAAAGATATATATCACAGGCATGAAAGAAGTCCGACTTTTCGCTATTGTGACATGTGGATTATTCCACATTCCATCTTGTGCATTTTCGATTGGCAGATTCAATATATAAGGTTGAACAGGTTTTATTAGATAACCACAGGTATGCCCAGTAGTACATACACAATTATATGTAATGGATATTAACATAAAAGCGTCTAGTCCGTCATTCAATATTCAGCCGTCCTCCATTAAAGATTTTCCGCGTCCATAATCCAAATACCTAATTCATATGATATCGATACAACGTGTCGTGGTCTACACAAGTTGGCACATAACCAATAGGGCAGACTCAGTGACTGACACATCCTTTTAAATGTATGAATATCTAGACGTCATTCTTAAGCTTAAATATACCTCAGATAAATTTACCACATAGGAGGTTAATTTTGTTTACATAATAATTACACAAAATACTCACTACATGCTTTTCCGTCACACGTGGCCTTCCCATCGGTATTGCATGTGCACGTGCTACAAGCATCCTTAAATTTTTGGCCAATTGAATACTGGACTCCATTAAAAGTACATGCTGGAAGAAACAACCATAAAAGATGTTGTAAATTAATGCTCTTACCACCATGTAAACGTTCGTGTATCGGATTCTGCGTCCGACCACGTCATATATGGCGATTCGTTTACGACCGAACTGTTCGATATATCTGTTCGCAGTATCCAATCGGTCCTTTCCACATTGATGCAATGACATACCCCACTGAACTGAGGTCTAGCTACTGCCTGATCTGAGACATTATCCTGTGATCTGATTGTATACATACATCGACAGTGTAGTGAAGTATAAACTCGGACAATGGGTTACTGGGTCTGTGATGGCACTCATCCACTCTGTTCGAGGAAGGGTCAAGGGTAAGAATGCAGAATTTTCATTGGTGAAAGGGATGAACAGAAAATATAAACTGATGGCCAATTCCAGTATCTGGGGGAAGTTCCCACATAATACTATTGTGAGTGAGTGAGTGAATATGATTTAACGTCGCTTTCAACTATATTTCAGTCATATCACGACGTTGGGTCCTATTCCTTTTCACACCCGGGAACCACACGGGTGGGGTCCTATTTCTTTTCACACCGGGGAACCCCACGGGTGCCTCAGTTAGTCGCCTCTTACGACAAGCTGTCTGAGGAGCTGAGGCCTATTCTTACCATGACCTGCGGTGTGCTCAACGACATCCCAGATCAATCCCCGGAAGCCCCACGGGGCTATTGTGATATGAAACCAGCGTACAGTATGTTATTACATTTCCTTGAAAGCTGATGCCTGTATGACATCACGTCCACTGTCTTTTTCCAGGAATTATTTTTCCAGTTAATAAAAATGATATAATAAACACAGACTTAATCCATGCAGAAATTTCATTTTTGAGATCGGGTAAATATCAGCTACTACTACGCGGTAGTATACCGATAAATACATATTCGTATATTTGTTTACTTAATTAACGTGAATAAGCTGTATATATTTAACAATAGCTGTGTATGATCGTGACAAATCATTTCGATGTTTTAATGGCCATTAAATATCTATTAACTACCAGTAATTGTTCATTAAATGCCCATTACTTAAATTTAATACACGTGTCTGAATTACAGTTGACATACAGGTTACTTTCACAAATACAGCTTTTGCAGCCATCGTTGAACCTTTGTCCAATGGCGTAATTGGTGTTTTTGAAATTGCAAACTGAAACAAATAATATTGGCCATAACAGTCATGATTACTGTTATTTATTGGAGTTATTAATCCAGTCCATTAAGATCTTTTACCCCGAGGCTGCCAAAACCTCATCCAATAGAATATTGGTTAGCATAAACTGACGGTTTGTGTAGCACAATGTCCAAGCATCAAAACCTGATCTATGACAGCTCAGTGTCCAAACATCAAACCCTGATCTATGACAGCAGACTGTCCAAACATCAAACCCTGATCTATGACAGCAGTGTCCAAACACCAAACCTGATCTATGACAGCACAGTACCCAAACAGCAAACCCTGATCTGTAATAGCACCGTGTCCAAACATCAGCCCCTGATCTATGACAGTACATTGTTCAAACAGCAAACCCTGATCTATGACAGCACAGTGTCCAAACAGCAAACCCTGATCGATGATAGCACAGTGTCCAAACATCAAACCCTGATCGATGATAGCACAGTGTCCAAACAGCAAACCCTTATCTATGACAGCACAGTGTCCAAACATCAAACCCTGATCTATGACAGCACAGTGTCCGAACACCAAACCCTGATCTATGACAGCACAGTGTCCAAACATTAAACCCTGATGTATGACAGCACAGTGTCCAAACAGCAAACCCTGATCTATGACAGCACAGTGTCCAAACAGCAAACCCTGATGTATGACAGCACAGTGTCCGAACACCAAACCCTGATCTATAACAGCACAGTGTCCAAGTATCAAACCCTGATCTATGGCAGCGTCCAGACATCAAATCCTTATCTATGACAGCACAGTGTCCAAACAGCAAACCCTGATGTATGACAGCACAGTGTCCGAACACCAAACCCTGATCTATGACAGCACAGTGTCCAAACATCAAACCCTGATCTATGACAGCACAGTGTCCAAACAGCAAACCCTGATCTATGACAGCACAGTGTCCAAACATCAAACCCTGATCTATGACAGCACAGTGTCCGAACACCAAACCCTGATCTATGACAGCACAGTGTCCAAACATCAAACCCTGATCTATGACAGCACAGTGTCCGAACACCAAACCTTGATCTATGACAGCACAGTGTCCAAACAGCAAACCCTGATCTATGACAGCACAGTGTCCGAACACCAAACCCTGATCTATGACAGCACAGTGTCCAAACAGCAAACCCTGATGTATGACAGCACAGTGTCCAAACATTAAACCCTGATGTATGACAGCACAGTGTCCAAACAGCAAACCCTGATCTATGACAGCACAGTGTCCAAACATCAAACCCTGATCTATGACAGCACAGTGTCCGAACACCAAACCCTGATCTATGACAGCACAGTGTCCAAACATTAAACCCTGATGTATGACAGCACAGTGTCCGAACACCAAACCCTGATCTATAACAGCACAGTGTCCAAACATCAAACCCTGATCTATGACAGCACAGTGTCCGAACACCAAACCCTGATCTATAACAGCACAGTGTCCAAGTATCAAACCCTGATCTATGGCAGCGTCCAGACATCAAATCCTTATCTATGACAGCACAGTGTCCAAACAGCAAACCCTGATCTATGACAGCACAGTGTCCGAACACCAAACCCTGATCTATGACAGCACAGTGTCCAAACATTAAACCCTGATGTATGACAGCACAGTGTCCGAACACCAAACCCTGATCTATAACAGCACAGTGTCCAAACATCAAACCCTGATCTATGACAGCACAGTGTCCGAACACCAAACCCTGATCTATAACAGCACAGTGTCCAAGTATCAAACCCTGATCTATGGCAGCGTCCAGACATCAAATCCTTATCTATGACAGCACAGTGTCCAAACAGCAAACCCTGATCTATGATAGCACAGTGTCCAAACATCAAACCCTGATCTATTGCAACACAGTGTCCAAACATCAAACCCTGATCTATGACAGCACAGTGTGCAAGCATCAAACCCTGATCTATGACAGCACAGTGTCCAAACAGCAAACCCTGATGTATGACAGCACAGTGTCCAAACATCAAACCCTGATGTATGACAGCACAGTGTCCAAACATCAAACCCTGATCTATGACAGCACAGTGTCCAAACATCAAACCCTGATGTATGACAGCACAGTGTTCAAACCTCGAACCCTGATCGATGACAGCGCAGTGTCCAAACAGCAAACCCTGATCTATGATAACACACGGTCCAGAAATCAAACCCTGATCTATGACGTCAGAGCGTCCAAACATCAAACCCTGATCTATGACAGCAGTGTCCAAACATCAAACCCTGATCTTTTGACAGCACAGTGTGCAAGCATCAAAACCTGATCTATGACAGCACAGTGGCCAAACATTAAACTCCGATCTATGACAGCACAGTGTCCAAACATCAAACCATGATGTATGACAGCACAGTGTCCAAACATCAAACCCTGATCTTTGACAGCACAGTGTGCAAGCATCAAAACCTGATCTATGACAGCACAGTGGCCAAACATTAAACTCCGATCTATGACAGCACAGTGTCCAAACATTAAACCCTGATGTATGATAGCACAGTGTCCAAACATCAAACCCTGATGTATGATAGCACGTGCCCAAACATCAAACCCCGATCTACGACAGCACAGGGTCCAAACATTAAACCCTGATGTATGACAGCACGTGCCCAAACATCAACCCCTGATCTATGACAGCACAGTGTCCAAACATTAAACCCTGATGTATGACAGCACAGTGTTCAAACATTAAACCCTGATGTATGACAGCACAGTGTCCAAACATTAAACCCTGATGTATGACAGCACAGTGTCCAAACATTAAACCCTGATGTATGACAGCACAGTGTCCAAACATTAAACCCTGATGTATGACAGCACAGTGTCCAAACATCAAACCCTGATGTATGACAGCACAGTGTCCAAACATCAAACCCTGATGTATGACAGCACAGTGTCCAAACATTAAACCCTGATGTATGACAGCACAGTGTCCAAACATTAAACCCTGATGTATGACAGCACAGTGTCCAAACATTAAACCCTGATGTATGACAGCACAGTGTCCAAACATCAAACCCTGATGTATGACAGCACAGTGTCCAAACATTAAACCCTGATGTATGCATACAGCACAGTGTCCAAACATTAAACCCTGATGTATGACAGCACAGTGTCCAACATTAAACCCTGATGTATGACAGCACAGTGTCCAAACATCAAACCCTGATGTATGACAGCACAGTGTCCAAACATTAAACCTGATGTATGACAGCACAGTGTCCAAACATCAAACCCTTGATGTATGACAGCACAGTGTCCAAACATTAAACCCTGATGAATGACAGCACAGAAAAGTCCAAACATTAAACCGTGATGTATGACAGCACAGTGTTCAAACATCAAACCCTGATGTATGACAGCACAGTGTCCAAACATTAAACCCTGATGTATGACAGCACAGTGTCCAAACATTAAACCCTGATGTATGACAGCACAGTGTCCAAACATCAAACCCTGATGTATGATAAAGGTGCACAGCGGTCCAAACATTAAACCCCTTACATGATGTTGAAACCAAACATTAAACCCTGATGTATGACAGCACAGTGTCCAAACATCAAACCCTGATGTATGACAGCACAGTGTCCAAACATCAAACCCTGATGTATGACAGCACAGTGTCCAAACATTAAACCCTGATGTATGACAGCACAGTGTCCAAACATTAAACCCTGATGTATGACAGCACAGTGTCCAAACATTAAACCCTGATGTATGACAGCACAGTGTCCAAACATCAAACCCTGATGTATGACAGCACAGTGTCCAAACATTAAAGGGGTGTGAGTGAGTGAATAGGGTTTAACGTCGCTTTCAACATTTTTTCAGCTATATCACGACGGGCAAACATTAAACCCTGATGTATGACAGCACAGTGTCCAAACATTAAACCCTGATGTATGACAGCACAGTGTCCAAACATTAAACCCTGATGTATGACAGCACAGTGTCCAAACATTAAACCCTGATGTATGACAGCACAGTGTCCAAACATTAAACCCTGATGTATGACAGCACAGTGTCCAAACATTAAACCCTGATGTATGACAGCACAGTGTCCAAACATCAAACCCTGATGTATGACAGCACAGTGTCCAAACATCAAACCCTGATGTATGACAGCACAGTGTCCAAACATTAAACCCTGATGTATGACAGCACAGTGTCCAAACATTAAACCCTGATGTATGACAGCACAGTGTCCAAACATCAAACCCTGATGTATGACAGCACAGTGTCCAAACATTAAACCCTGATGTATGACAGCACAGTGTCCAAACATCAAACCCTGATGTATGACAGCACAGTGTCCAAACATTAAACCCTGATGTATGACAGCACAGTGTCCAAACATCAAACCCTGATGTATGACAGCACAGTGTCCAAACATTAAACCCTGATGTATGACAGCACAGTGTCCAAACAT
>JAVTVY010055029.1:0-29360 GCA_036873755.1 Hanleya hanleyi | reverse complement strand
AGGGATTCAGCAGTTATTTCACATTATACTTCTGAAAAAAAATATGGTTCATGCAAAAGCTTTAGGGTAAATCATATGATGTGGAATAGAATGATTTCATATAGCAAAATTGAAGGCCCATTTTGACTGGAACGGACAAGAAGAAGAGAAACTCAGTGGTGCCACCTTCAGGCAAATGTTGCTGAAATGCAATACGGACTGGCGTCCTGTTGCAAGGAATGCGTATTCCGAATTTCGGAATAATCCAACACAGCATTAGGAAGTTATCGCTTCGAACAGATGTACACGGGAAAAAAATCTATTTTGACCCAGTGGCGCCACCTTCAGGCCGATGTTGCTGAAATGCAATACGGACTGGCCTCTAGTCGCAAGGAATGCGAATGCTGAATTTCGGAAGAATCCAACAAAGCGTTAGGAAGTTATCGCTTCGAACAGACATGCACTGACGTACACGAACATCCACGGACTCAAAGAAGCAAGAACCAGTGGCGCTACCTTCAGGCAGATGTTGCTGAAATGTAATACGGACTGGCGTCTTGTCACAAGGAATGCGTATTCTAATTTTGGAAGAATCCAACAAAACTTTAGGAAGTTATCACTTCGAACAGACATGCACGGACGTACATGGACATCCACGGATGCAAAGAAGCAAGAACTAGTGGCGCCACCTTCAGGCAGATGTTGCTGAAATGCAATACGGACTGGCCTCTTGTCGCAAGGAATGCGAATGCTGAATTTCGGAAGAATTCAACAAAGCGTTAGGAAGTTATCGCTCCGAACAGACATGCACGGACGTACACGAACATCCACGGACACAAAGAAGTAAGAACCAGTGGCGCCACCTTCAGGCAGATGTTGCTGAGATGTAATACAGACTGGCATCTTGTCGCAAGGTATGCATATTCCGACTTTCGGAAGAATCCAACAAAGCGTTGGGAAGTTATCACTTCGAACAGACGTACACGGACATTCACGGATACGAAGAAGCAAGAACTAGTGGCGCCACCTTCAAGCAGATGTTGCTGAAATGCAATACGGACTGGTGTCTTGTCGCAAGGAATGCGTATGCCGAATTTCGGAAGAATCCAACTAAGCGTTAGAAAGTTATCGCTTCGAACAGATATGGACGGACGTACACGGACATCCACATACGCAAAGAAGCAAGAACTAGTGGCGCCACCTTCAGGCAGATGTTGCTGAAATGCAATATGGACTGGCGTCTTGCCGCAAGGAATGCATATTCCGAATTTCGAAAGAATCCAACAAAGCGTTAGGAAGTTATCGCTTCGAACAGACATGGACGGACATGGACGGACACAAAGAAGCAAGAACCATTTTAAAGTCCCCGGCCGCGTTGCGGCGGGGGACAAAAATGAGGTAGTTCAAAATGTCATAGTGCTACTATATGAATAGCACACATGACACATCGAACAAGCGTAACAGCATGTACCGGTAGTCAGAAAGAATGTTAGATTTTCAAAAGAAAATCACTGTCTGGATGTTATGCCAAAGATGGATATCTATAACAGAGTAATGTAATCTTTACTTAGTGTAGGTACTGTTATTGAAAAATTCAAATAAGTCTTCCATTAAATAAACCACTGAAGACTCGCATCTCAATGATCTTCGAATGATGGTGGGGATTCTCTAAACCATTGTGCATCGGGTACTTTAGCACGACGTTCCCATCCTGTATACAGGGCAGATAGGGCCCCGACATCCCTTTTAGGTGAACTTTGAATAATGCCACAGATTTATGTCCCTTATCTCGAAATGCCGTAAGTGGTATTTCGAAAACCTGATTTCACAGAGACTAGATTGGGAATTTCAAGAAAATAACTACGGTAAATTAAACAATTAATTACCGGTATCATTTCGTTGAAGATTATCCGGTTGTGCTAATTTCTTGCGATAGTTTGAGCATTACAGTACCAAAATATCATTTTTCAAAGATCAAACTTGGGAATGGGTGAATAAACGCCCAAATCCGCGTTATGGGGTTTCAAAACACCAGTGTTTGAAACCTTTGTATCGATGTTTCTGTGCCTCAAATATAGTGTTTCGAAGAACACGACACGTTTTCAAACACACATTGTGGGGTTTTACAACACAAGTGTTTGAAACGCTGGTTTCCGTACCCCAAAAATGGTGTTTGGAGAGCAGAAAGTGGGGTTTTGAAAACCTTGCTTTTCAGAGTTAGAAAGGCGGAAATTGTGAACATTTTCTCGGCCTAAATTATTTCCTGAACATGCGCCAGAGTGCGTAAAATGGAGGATAAATTTTCAAAATTTCCCTCTCGGTCTCATTCCCGATTTGGCACCCCCAATGTTGGATTGATTCCGCCGCTCCTGTGGTGCTCGTTGGTCTCAATAATCCTTATATGATCAACGTGTTCAATGCTGTTAATGTTTGGTACACTCGATGATATCCAATGCGTACCTAATCAAAAGGAATTGTTTTCTGAAAATAATGTCAGCTAGATTGACCACGGCGGCTGAAAACTTTTTAGTTGTTAGATATTTTTTTGATCGACTATATCCTGAACTACTGAAGTAACAGGGGCTTTTTCTACGTCGTAATTTACATTCTTCACCATGCAGATGGGAGCGTTAAACATTTTGTTCCGACTTATAGAGGCATAAAAATAATCAATGTGTAACAACTATAGCCACGATCTCCCCTAGGAAACGTGTGTAATTTTCTAACAGCCAGAAAAGATAAAAAACTAGATCGATTCATTGCGCCGTATATTATTTATCTTCTGGTCTTAAAGGGACAAATAACGTCTACGTTTTCAATCTTTTGACTTTGAAGGAGTGGCTTGTAAACCTTCAAGTTGTCGGAAAACCAATCATCGGTGTTTCGAAACACACACGTTTTAAAACCAGGCTGCAGTGTTTGAATTACCGAAAACCATGAAGTGTTTCAAAACACATTCTTTTTACAGTGTACTCAGACTTGTCATAAACCACGGCGTACATGGTTTATAACTTAAAAAGTTAAGAAAGTAAAATTGAATCAGCTCGAAGAGTTTAGTCCCACCCATACCTTTCAGATATTCTTTGAAGCTATATTTTTCCATTTTTGAACTTGTAGAAAAAAAGGTTTAAGGATAACATTGTCCTCTAAGAGCACTATGGTAAAATTCAAAATGGCGGACGGTATGTGTCAACAGAAAGCCGTGTTTTCGTTTTTTTCTGTTCATTTTCCCATTTTTATTGCCTAAAATGCTGTAAAATTAATTTATTCTGCCAAAGCTAATTATTCTTATCATATTAATTAGTTCTGAGAGAAAATATCGAGAAAAAAATAAATCGGTAAATCGGTAAAAAAATATACAAAAAATGGGCTCCGACAAGATGACGTCAATGTGAGCAAAATGCTTCCCCACCCCAGGCTGCATGGGACAGGCTCCCAAATCGTCCAGGCCTGGTAGGGTCATTTTTTATGAACTTCAACAATATGCTGCTGGCATACATGTCATTTCAGGCAGGTAATGCAAGGCTTTTAGCCTACAAATTTGGTCAGAAAATCGAGTCATGTTTAAATGTATCTTGATGCACTGCCAAAAATACCATACTTATTTAAGATAATGCCCTAAAATTTTCTTGAGATAAGATAATTTTACTCAAAATAAGTTAAATTATAGGAAAATTTTAAGATTTTTTTTCTTGTTAAGTAAAATTTGGAGTGGGGTAAGTATATTTTACTTAAACAAGAAAAACTTTATAATTTTTCTTAAATAAATCTTGTTTTAAGAAAAGTTTTTCTTGTTCAAGTAAAATATACTTACCCCACTACAAATTTTACTTAAACAAGAAAGAAAGAAACAATCTAAAAAATTTCTTAAAATTTAACTTATTTTGAGTAAAATTATCTTATTTCAAGAAAATTTTAGGGCATTATCTTGAATACGTAGGGTATTTTTGGCAGTGTGTCATTTCGTAAAGTCCAACATTCATAGTCTAGCCGCAGTCCATTTTCTATATGACCATGTTACTAGATCATGAATCGTAACAGAGCGTTGTTAGAGAAGATGAACAATTCATGTTATGTTGCTTGTAAAATAGTGTAGATTTTCATGACTAGTTTTTTGTGGATGATCGAAGAGATAACGATGATATTATAATTATAAAGGTAGACATTTAGCAACAATAATAGATATCGCGTCTTCCGATCACGCTTAACTGACCACAGAAGAAAGGGTTATTGTAACAAGATGACCGAGACTTTTGTAAATGAAGATGTCACAGAGCTGTCGCTGACCGCTGTCAGAGCGCATCCAGATTTGACTGATAGTATCGCTTACATCAACACACAGGTGTTCGGGCCTTACCAGGTGATTTCAAAGCCAACCGATACCACACTGTGGATATACAGTACTATACATAACCATGAACATCGCCTATTATCTGATCTGATGAAACCATAGATTACTTTGTACGCCTTTGAGCAGACTGGTTTTAGTTGAATTCAATGACTGTAAACACGTGCTGAATTATGAGTACAAAGGGATAAGGAATGCTGTATACATCAATCGCATTATCCTTGCATTGTTTATATATTTCAGTACTCAGTAATATCAGCCGCGAGGATGTATGTAGACCAACCTCTGTACGAGATAGAGCATCCGCTCGTGACCGGTTAACTTTTTATTAAAGGTCACAAACCACTAAATATTCGCCTTACTTAATATGTAGTAAATTGGCCGAGCACATCTTGAGGAAACTATATTCCCTAATATTCGCCGCCACAAATGACCCACCACACCAGGTAGCCTGGCCTTTCCGCTCGAACATATGGAAAATTCAGCATACATTCCCCACCATTTTTTCGAGATGAGACCGCCAGAAATAGGGTCATCCAGCCCGACACCATTACGGCAAATTTCGTAGGTGCCAATCAAACTGGCCCAGCTTTTTTTCCGATTAAAATTTGAAAACTTGGTTTTATATATTAGTCAAATATTACAGAAACATTTTAAAATACGCCACAGACCATTTCTGGCACAGTCAGGTATAATGGCCAATCAATGTTCGCCGGAAGTCAAGTCCTGATAATAATCTTACACCCACCCACTTCAATGGAGGTTTGTGACCTACAAATAAGTAAATCTATTCAGATTCCAATAAACTTTGTGTGGCCGAACCAATAACAAACAATCATATACATATGCAAATATAAAGGTTTTGCTTCGAATAATCGCAAAGTTATCGATTGTCACATCAAAGTGACATTTCCCTTAATATATGGACCCTTGAGTAGTCCTTATTCAAATATTTCACCCCAAAAGATTATTTAATAATTTATTTTCTGGATTTTTAATTTGTACACTTACAGACGTTAACTACAGTCCCAGAATTGTATCTGTACACGCATGAGATAACGATTATTAAAACAAATCCGACCCCACCCCCCATTGTAGAGGGAAAATAAAAGCAAAATTTTACCGCTAATTTGTATCATATCTCCAGTTAGAATCCGATGAATGCCCTTTCATGCAGTTATTTGACAAACCGGACCAGTGTTACTTTGCAATGATTAAAGTTTGTGAATATATTGACCTAATTTAATGTATGAGCTTACTGACCAGAACGATCGCTGATTGGGGGGAGTGGAGTCAATAAACGGAATGCGCAAATAAACGTTTCCACAGCACAGAATATATCAACGAATGGCTTGAAAATAACTGTACTGACACAATAACTCAATTCGTTTATAGTAGTCAGACAATATTAAACTTTGGCTGCAAACACAGAAATACCAGCTCGGGCGCCCGTAATAGACCAAAAATCTATACGTTTAGGCTTGATACCATTCTATCTGACCTGGACAAGCAAAAAATTGGCTGAAAATAGGCATTTATATCTGATTCTGTGCCTCTCTGGAGGAAAAAGGCACTTAAACATGTGACAATGAAGAAAGACCGATTTTCGTTTTTCTCCTACAGGTCTCAAAACACTAAATAATCGCCTTACTTAATATGTAGTAAATTGGCCGAGCACATCTTGAGAAAACTATATTCCCTAATATTCGCCGCTACAAATGACCAACCACACCGGGCAGCCTGGCCTTTCCGCTCAAACATATGGAAAATTCAGCATACATTCCCCACCATTTTTTCGAGATGAGACCGCCAGAAATAGCGTCATCCAGCCCGGCACCTACAGCAAATTTCGTAGGTGCCAATCAAACTGGCCCAGATTTTTGATATATTTTAGAGTCAAATACTATAGAAACATTTTAAAATACGTCACAGACCATTTCTGGCACAGTCAGATATGATGGCCAATCAATGTTCGCCGGAAGTCAAGTCCTGATGATACACCCACCCACTTCAATGGAGGTTTGTGACCTACATATCGTCTTAACCGGACTTTCTTAATTGAACCACAGGCTGCTTGGGTTCGAGAGTATATGCAGCCGTGCTCTACCTATACACAGCATGGCTGCATATACTCTCGACCCCGAGCAGCCTGGGATTAAACGCATCATTATCGGTGGTGGAAAACGATGCCGGCGTAATGACAAGATATCATATGACCCCACAGACAAATACACTGGCTGTAGATTTCTAAAAAAATCACAAGAAGCAAAGGTGATCCCGGCGATTTCGTATCCCAGCCACGCTTTTATTTTAGCTGGTCATGTGGACATATTGAATGGTATGACCACATAACCCCTACCACCGGCTTGAGCGGTATCATTTGCGTACACTTCGCCATCCAGTCTTACCGCGTATAGATGACCCAGATGGTTACAGGTTGGAGCGGTATTAGATACAAATATTTCAAAGCGATGATGTAATAGCCCTATCTGTTGGAGAATGATGAATTATGTGACCGCCAAATAGTTAAAAAAAACGACACAAAGAGGAAGTATTTATTGAATGCAAGTTCAGTTATTATTTGGAAAAAATATTTGTGAGACCCGACGCCGACCAAGCGCTCCATTCTCCACCATGTTTACAAGTCACAAAACTATAGTGACAATAATCTGTAGAGAGGGCAAGCCTCGGGGAGTGTCTAATACCAGTTCGGGGCATCAGCCAATCAGAAGCACCTGTGGATTTATTCCTCGGGAGCTTCCCAATCTAAATTTCATAGTCACATATGTGCAGAATTTGGCCATTTAATCTTAACCCTATCTGGCCTGGGCTTCTTGGGACGTATCCTGACCGGAGGGGGGGGGAGGCTGAAATGCCCCTCCCCCCCTGATTATTTTCTTACCCCTTGAGTTAGGGGGCTGAAACTTACCACACTATACCCTTGGGTCAAGATCTACCAGAAAATGTTAAAAAATCCAAGATGGCCGCTTTGATGACGTCACAGTGACGTCATTTTCAAAAACGGCATTTTTTGTCGATTTTTCAGTCAGATTTTCCGAATTTTTTATTTATCCAATTTCTCCGCAAAAACTGCACGATAAATCAGTAAATATTAATGTGATGTGAAATAAAATAGTTTTTGCCCGCTTTTCGCCGCGGAAAAGCAGAAATTTTGAAGAAATATGACAAAAACATCACTTTTATGGTACCCCACGTGGCCTCCATCTTGAATTTACCCATGATCTTCTGCTCGGGGGGTTATTCAAATAGGCTCAATATAGTCAAGGAGTTTCAGCTCTCCATTTTTTGTCGTTCCGGAGATAGCGCAGAAAGTTCCGGAGAAATCGCAGGGGGGGGGAGCATTTCGACCCCCCACCCAGGCCAAGTAGGGCTAAAGCGAGAAATGGATCTCGATTTAACCGAAGAACAAGTAGGTTTGAACCTCGGCTGAACCTCGGCTGTCACAACAATATCGAGGCAGTTTGGCTATCAATATCCAGATGCAAAACAAATCCTGGAAAAGGATCTTACTGCAAACTGTTCTCATATAGCGGGGCAAAAAGGTTCAGGCAAATTTCTGTCGACATATGATTTGACTTGCACAGAGTATTGATGCAGACAGAGTAACGTTGCAGATACTGTATGAATCTAGCTTGTTTGGTTATATTTGTTGGAACTACCGTATTATGGTTAAGGTTTTAGACAGGTGGGACACCGACAATTTTATTATAGATAGTCTGTACGGCATATGTCCTTTGTCATCTAGTTCTTATGTTAGACGTTTTAAGATGTATCATTTTTAGCACAATATCTCCCTAAAATGAATTTACTTGCTGCAGGGCTGCAGTTATCAAAGTGTACAGAGATTTGGTTGTAAAACTACTTGAACCAGCTATACATCTAGCTTTGTATAGTGTTTTATGCATCTTGGAAGTCCAGTATAACTTTAGTATAGCGGTACCAGTGGTCGGAAAGGAAATATCCTTTCCCCTTTGAAATTGTTTGTTTGTTGAATGTTCCAAACTAACTCCAGTGGAGGATTACAGCGACACAGAGGCAAGTGGGTTAGCTATACTTAAACTCCGTAATCAGCATGATAGAAACAATGAAATTTGTATATACATATTATATTATTCGGGGGTCTGCAAGAGCTTGTTGCAACATCTGTCTTAATGTGTGACACCAGTCGGAGAGTACTATGGATTGCAATACCGACAAGGCTGTATAAGAAGGGAGGCAATCCAATAGTCCGTTTATTTGTTTTGCTGAACAAAGGGGAATATATAATATATTGGATTAAAACACCATCATTAAACTCGAGAGTGGGAATTTTCATCTCATGGTCAAGGTATATGGGATCCTCTTAATCCCACGTCATAGGTGGTCATGTGAGGAACTTCGTAAATAAATTCACAATGGCTGACAATTAAAACCAAGCAACGTTTGATGATTTTGTTTCAGTTCACCTGTGGACAGTTTCTACCTCAAAGATACAAATATACTCATTTGTCAAACTGGGGGATTTGCCACATCATATTTTAGCATTATGGACCTATTTTGTGTGTATTACATAATCGTTCAAATGAAAATTATGGTTAATTCAAGATGGCAGCCATGAGCGGTCATTTGAATGCGTTCTTGACAAATTCTTGTCTAATTTGTGACACAAGCGATTTTAGAAAATAATTATCATTGTCAGGATAGTTCGAGCATGTCAGTATATTCATGTACGTGAATCATCGGCAATAACGGAATATGACAACAAGATATCGTTAGTTTTCCAGGGACAATTATTTAATCGTTATATAACCGCGAGATTCTCACTTCAAACTTCCCAAGTGCCGGAATCTACCCAAGTGTGGAGGCTAAGAATGTCCGGTGGCTACGAGTGTCCGGCTCCTATCTTCTAACCAAGATGTGACACCTTTTTCCACATTAGGGACAAGTGTCCATCCTCAGTTGCAATAGAAAAGGATATGAAAAGAGACACTAATCACCAGGACATTCTTACATCATTACTTATCAGTTGAGGCCCATTTGAGTGCTACATGATCTTCCTCGCTACTTTTTTTTTAGAAATAAAGCCCCCAAGCTTGGCTAGGAATGCCAAACCCACAACATCCATCACGGCTGCATTTTATTTTATGTAATCAGAGTGCTTTGCGCAGAGGATTATGTGAATATACTCAAGCTGTAAATGAAAAGATCAATGAAAGCTCAATTCTGAAGAATATTTAATTCGAATTGAAAACTTTGTCCCAAAAACAGGAAATACAAGAACGCAAATTTGAAATACCCCTTACATGTATAGCCACCATGTTGTATTCACTCATGATGTATCGATGGGAAGTCCTATAGAACACAAGGGAACAAAATAAACTCGAAACACAAAATTTAATGCTGGTTATCGAGCTTAATTTTACTCTTGTGTACTTCCATTGTTAAAAAAAAAAATGCTGGGAAGATATTCCCCTTGGTCATAGTATCCATTACATTGATCGTAATAAATTTAATATCATGCATAATGTACTTTGGTATCCACTTAAAATATGTCTCTAATCAGATAGAAAATATATAAATTATAGTATACAAGTAATGTAATAAATTTTCGAAAGCTGTGTCCCAACTATACCTATAGTTGCTGTTTATGACTTTAGAACACATTCAAAGTTTTTAAGTCATGTGATGTGAATTTTCACTTATATTCACATAAAATTACGTTATCATGAGATCATTTTTCATAATTTGACCTCCAATTGACCATTTGACATATATCTGATAGTGTATCACTTCGTTTTGCCTATGTAGATGAGCTCTCAAATCAGGTTTCAGATTGAATGGAATTCAGACTCAACATTCTTTCGATACTCTGTCTGTATTTTCAGGTGTTCCTCAGGGTTTATTGTTAATTATAATGTATATTAATGACCTACCCGCAATGTCCTGGAATGGTGTTTTAAATGACAACGGGTTTAAATCTTCTGTGAAGTGTAAATATATAATCTTCGCTACAAAACCTATGTTTTGGTTATGTTTTAGACAATGTTGTGTTGGAGAATGTTACGAAAATACGAGATCTTGTTATTGTACTGTCAAATTCCCTTAGGTTTAATAGTCATATTGACTTAGTTTCATGAAGCGCTAATATAACCTTTTAAATCTCGATAATGTATTTATCTTTGTTCAATTCTTTGGTTCGTAAACTTTGTTAAAATTTAGTTCAAATGCAATTGCACCTTCCCTGTATTCTTACCCTGAAAAATGTATTCGATTGAATTTACATTCGCTTAACCCTACCTGGCCTGGTGGGGGTGGGGGGGGGGCACTTTTGCACGGAAAAGTGAGCAAAATCTATTTTATTTCATATCAGATTATTATTTACTAATTCATCATGCTGTTTTTGCGAAGAACAACAAAAATAAAAAAAATCGAAAATTCTGACCGAAAAATCCTAAAACAAAATCTTTTTGAAATGACGTAATTGTGATGTCATTATGGTGGCCATCTTGGATTTTTATACCCAAAGATTTTATGTGCTAAGGCTGCGGTACACCCGAAATTGCCCAGGCCAGATAGGGTTAAGAACCGTTGTGTATTCCTACGAGCTCTTTCTACTTAGGTATAAGTTCTCATTTATTAAATAAACTACATGAACGTCATAAAAATGAAAACAATCTTTATTATTTACTTTCTCAAAGATGAACTTTCGAGAGTTTTCTTTCAACCTGAGAGTTTTACATCATCACAATAATTAAATACACGCAACAAAGTTGGATTTATTTGTTTTCGACAAACGGCATGTATCTAGGTAGCTGCGTTTAATCGTTTAATTTTAATTATGCAAATTTCAGTTAGTTCTGAATTCCTTCAATATGAGTATACATGCGTTTTTACTCTTACATGAATGTAATGGTGTTTTGTACGTATCATTTAAAAGACTGTCTATCGTGTCCAAAAGTATTTTGATAGTGTTTGTTATAATAAGTTACGTGTTGACAATCACTTTGTATATAGTCTTAATTCGTGATCTGTAATTGAATTTTATATTCTTTGATCATTGAATAAATAAAATAAATAAATATTAACACAAAATTCCAGACAGGCATGAAATACAAGCTGATATCAGAGTGATTCAGATTGTCATATGAACACACATTTTCTTTTATTACATCAAGGGCGTAGACAAGGGGGGGCTTGACGTCCGGCAAAAAAAAAAGAACAGAAGAAAAAGAAAAAAAGAGAGAAAAAAGGAAAGAAAGAAAGAAAGAATGAAACAGAAAGCAAACATAGCAGAGAAGTATATGTTTAGCTTGTCACATATCTTTATCAATTGTTGCATATTACAGGGTAAGTAAAATTGCTCACCAGAAGGGTTAGACTAATTGCAATCGGTCAGAGAACAACGCAACAGTTTGGTGATATCAGACTCAAAGACCCCGTGTGATTTTCTCCGAGAAACGAATAATGTGCTCCAATTCAATCACATATCGCCCATTTTGACAAAAACGGTCAACAAGTTGGCTGAAAAGATTTTTTCATTACTTTTTCATTATAAACTTTTTTTTTGATTGAGATCCCAGTCATTTGTTGAGTATTTATTTATTCACAAACGACAGATACGAACTCTCGAATAATTTTCACGGAGAAACCCTAGAAATACAGGTAAAACATCTAACCCAGACACAAAGTCACTATTTAAGTGGTGTAAATTTGATGAATATGGATAATTTTCTCTACTATTCCGAGAAAGGACCACTAAGCTTACATTTTTGATAAGTTTGGCAACTTCAGAACGAACATCAGAACTCATGCGGTCAACCACGCATCAATGCACCGCCTCTGCTATCTAGGCAAGGTAGTATTGTCTAAGAAATAACTTGAATTATAGTGCAAACTCCGGAGTGAATGATCATTTCACCTTGTATATCACGTAGTGATCGCCACTGTTATAGGATATTTTCCCCCCCAAAAAAGTCCAACTTTTACAATCTTTTACCGCTCAAATGCTCCCAGTTAGCGCCAATTTACCATCAATTTTCAAAAAAAAAATCTACGCTGCGAGGGGGGATACCCCCCTCTCAGATTCTCCCCCTAAGCCCCCCCAAACTTCTCAACTTGTCTACGCCCTTGTACATACATTTAAATGGTCCGCACTGGACTCCCTAAATAGTGCCATAGATATGCTATGCTTGTATTTTGCCAAAAGCGTGGCCTGTTAATAAAAGATGTGAGAGACAGCAGGATGGACGGTAATATATACCAACATTATTTACGTTAGTAGATACCAACAAGATGTACGTTAATAGATACCAGCAAGATGTACGTTAGTAGATACCAGCAAGATGTACGTTAGTAGATACCAACAAGATGTACGTTAGTAGATAACAACAAGATGTACGTTAGTAGATACCAACAAGATGTACGTTAGTAGATACCAGCAAGATGTACGTTAGTAGATACCATCAAGATGTACGTTAGTAGATACCAACAAGATGTACGCTAGTAGATACTAGCAAGATGTATGTTCGTGGATACCCTGAAGATGTACGTTAGTAGTATATAAAGAACGGCAGAAGCCAGGGAGGTAACTCTTGGCTTCTTTTTCCCCCAGGGGGCGCTCTTGTAGGTATGACGTCACTTCCGGTCTGGGTGAATGGGGCGTGAACATGATAGGATATGTACTGACTTGTCTGTGGGGTTTTTCCACAATGTCGTTCACCTCCGTGTCTTTGGTGATCTCCGTGTCTTTTCGATGAGGTCCGCCATCTTCAGAACATGATAGGATATGTACTGACCTGTCTGTGGAGTATTTCCACAATGTCGTTCACCTCCGTGACTTTTCGGTGACGTCCGTGTCTTTTCGGTGAGGTCCGCCATCTTCAGAACATGATAGGCCATGTACTGACCTGTCTGTGGGGTTTTCCACAATGTCGTTCACCTCCGTGTCTCTTCGGGCACCTCCGTCATTCGGATACGTCCGTAGTGTATTATACAATATACAGGCCTGTATGGGGTATGGGGATGGTCATTTTTGAACATGATAGGACATGTACTGACCGGTCTGTGGGGGTTTCCCCGCCAGAATTTCGCTGATGTCTGCTTGGGCTGGGGGTTGTCACGTGCCGAACACCTGGCTCCCCAAATTGCAACATTGTTGCACGTTCGCTACAATGTTGCGGCATCGTGAACACCTGGTCTGGTGCATATGTGTCTGCGTGAGTGACTTCACGTGCCGAACACCTGGCTCCCCGAATTGCAACAATGTTGCGGCGACCGTGAACACCTGGTCTGGCGTCTGTGTGAGTGAGCTCACGTGCCGAACACCTGGCCCCCCGAGATCAAGGCATGTCCAGACTTGTTCTGGGTTGTACAGTTCTGCCATGCAGAGGACGGGTACTAGGAATGCATATTAAATCTATAGACAAAGTGTATGGAAATAGACGTTATGGGGTCTAGGTGGGCCACTAGTGGGTCGATGGAGTCGTATGAGGTATCAATGTGAAGCATTCGTGAAGGCGCATCCGTCCGGCTGGGTGTGGGGTTGAAATATCGTCATTCTGCGCATGCGCGGTAGACAAAGTGTATGGAAATAGTCGTTTTGGGGTCTAGGTGGGCCACTAATGGACCGATGGGGTCGAGTGAGGTATCAATGTGAAGCCTATGTGAGGGGGCATCCCACTGGGTGGATGTGGGGTCGGAATATCGTCATCCTGCGCATGCGCAATAGACAAAGGGTATGAAAATAGACGTTTTGGGATCTAGGTAAGCCACTGATGAGCCGATGGAGTTTAGTGAGGTATCAATGTGAAGCATATGTGAGGGGGCATCCGATTGGACTAGTGTCTCGGCCGTTGTCAACATTCTGCGCATGCGCGGAGAGGAAATTCTGGGAAAAGGGTGTGGAAATAGACGTTTTAGGGTTTAGGTGAGCCCCTAATGATCCTATGGTGTCGTATGAGGTCTTATATTGAAGCTGTCGTGAGGGAGCATCCGCCTGGACTAGTGTGTCGTTCATTGTCAATAGTCTGCGCATGCGCAGTCTGGCCGTAGTATAGAAATAGACGTGTTGGGGTTTAGGTGGGCCACTATTGGGCCGATTGGATCGAGTGAGGTATCAATGTAAAGCATACGTGAGGGAATATCCAACGGGCTGGGAGTGACATGGAACTGACGTCATTCTGCGCATGCGCAGTGGAGAAAGTGTATGGAAATAGGCATTTTGGCGCCGACTTGGGTCACTATGGGTCCGATGGAGTCGTATGAGGTCTTATTTTGAAGCTCTCGTGAAGCAGCATCCGACTGGACTCATGGTTCGTCCGCGTTCAAGAGTCTGCGCAAGAGTAGTCTGGTCGTAGTATAGAAAGCAGGCATTTTGGGGATGCGTGTGTTTGACCCACCACTATGGGTCCATGGTTGTGGTTTGGTTGTGTGGGTTGTTCGCGCAGACGTCACTTCCGGTTTCACTAAAACTACCTCCGAACTCAGAAGAGTTCCAATTTTCCCGTAGACGTAGGGTCCGGATGTTCAACATCCGGGTTTTCCCCGGCCCGGCCCGGCCCGCCCCGCCCCGCCCGCAGCGCGCGCGGGCGGGTTATCCGGAAGTGCGCGGCATCACCGGCAGTGCGCGGATGAATGTCGGGTCAAAAGGTCAAAGGTCACACCCAGGTTAAAAGGTCAAAGGTCTCTCTTTCGGCAAGATTCGGCAACAATGTTGCGGCATCGATATACAGAGCTTGAACCCAAAAAGGGGATTGTAAATTAACCTGGGAAGGATGGGCAGTTCCATTTGCACCAATCAGCGGTCGAGAAAAAGAGCCAGTGAGCGATCGATAAAAGAACCATTGGACGGGTACTAGAATTTCGCTCACGTCTGCGCCTACATCCGGGTACTAGGATGCTTTCGCCTACGCCCGCGCCTACATCCGGCTACTTCTATTTAGGTGTATAAAAGTGGGAATTTTTAAGGCATTGCTGCATTCATTGGCCTGCTTGACCTGACCAGTCTGCGCCTGCCTGACCAGCCTGAGCCTATCTCTCGAGAGGAGCTACTTGCCTGAGCCTCATCAGCCTGAGTCTGCCTCACCGGAGCTATACCATGAAACGTGGAGAAGATTTTCCAGGGGATCCAGGAGCGCCTCCGGCGCTGTAATCTTTGTTGTTGTTGCTCTCTTTTTGCACTAACCCATCAGAATAGTACGTATCATGGACTACACCCGTAGAGCTACGTATAGGCGCGCATGTGTGACATGGTCTATAAAACACGTCCCTCTGGATTCCATACCTTCATTTCTACGGTTGCAGAGCCATGACGGAAATCCAGCCCTATGCGACTCGCATTTTACAGCATGCCACCGTGGTTAATTCATTCACGGGCTACCGAGCAATGGTTCGGTCCATGTTTGCAGATGGCGACGACAACGAGGGGCGGCGCCAGATCCTGAAAGAGTTCATAGAAGCGGTCCTCGACAGAGTGCACATGATGGAGAGGTGTGCTATCACCCACCACTACTTGACTATGACAGCCATCCTTGATGCCCGGATTATGGATCATGCGCGCTCACGCCGGAACCAGCGACGGCTCGTTGGCCTAGTAATGGTCTTTGCCCTATTGACCCTGACGCTGCGGCAATGACAGCGACAGAAAAAGAACGGCTCTTCAGAGCCTCCACAGATGCGCAACCGATATATACGAGGGTCAGTCAGAGTGTGTGTCATTCACCGTTCGCCATTGGGTCAAGCATGTCACCAGTCCTACGAGCCATCCTTCCCCTTACACCCCGGGTGGGGTTACACGTCTATGAAGATAAAGTCACCCTCGTGGAAGACCGTGGAGGTGTTTGCTGGTCACCCGCTGAGACCGTATGTAATACGGTTACGCTACACCGTGACGGCTGGACCAAATTTAAACGGGTGTTGAGCGGTGAGCTCGACGGAAACCTCATTCACATAGACAATGCCATCTACGTGCACCGTGGACCCTTCTTCCCACGCCTGGGCCGTTACCAAGACCCTACGCGAGGCTTCACCCTAGACCCCGATTTGTGGACAGCCTTCGAGAAAGTGGTGCCTATTGTGGACCAGCTGTTTACACCGCTGAGCGGTCAGCTGTTCAGTTGGAGTGGGCTCGTGCCCTGAGTAAAGCGGCGGCAGAACCCAATGAACAAATGTCTAGCAATGAAGCGGAGGCAGACGATGATGCCATTGATTATCCGGCTAGACTCAGTCAGCCCAGTGACATGACCACCCGATCCTTTGATCTCACGGGGTTGTCCCTATAAATACGAGAGACAGTCAACTCTTGTACCATTCACGTACTGACCATGACGAAGCATATAATACGGGCGTATCTCAGCTTGACCCCCAAGGTCTTCCTGCACGTTTATGCGGATACGGTTGATATCATGGAGGAGGTGGGAGACATCTGTGATGCGGACCCTACACAACCGTGCCCGGCTCACATTCGTCTGTCCCGAGAGGGCTGGACCAAATTCAAACGGGTGTTGTCTGGTGAACTGGACGGCGACCTCATCCACCTGTGTCACGATGTGTACATCCGACGCGGCCCCTTCTTTGCTCAATTGGCTCGGCTAGATGGGGGTACAGTCCATTTTACCCTTCACCCTGATCTATGGTCTGCATTGGAAGATGCCGTGGTAGATGTGCTTACGGACGAAGATCGGTCATCAGACGAGTTGGACTGGTCATTTACCATGGACAATGTGCTGGCAGAAGCCAACGACGAAAATCAGAAAGAAACTCCGGCCCAAGATATACCCGTTATAAATAAACAGGGTCAGGGTCAGAGCCAGGGTCCATCATCATTTGTCACCATGAAGAGCTGGGAGAAGGTGTTGGATAACTTATACTACAGTCCCGACAGTCCGGCGGCCTATAGTACATTTTCGGCTCTCTATCGAGCGGCCAAACCCCAGGGGATACAACGTGCTCAAGTCCGAGATTGGTTAAGAAAACAAGACACCTATACCTTACATCGAGCTGCCCGTCGCCATTTTCTACGGAACCGGGTCATCGTGGGAGGACTAGATGCCCAATGGCAAGCGGATTTGGTCGATATGAGTGCCTTTGCCAAACACAACGATGGGAATCGGTATGTCTTGACGTGAATCGATATCCTGTCGAAGTATGCGTGGGTGGTACCCATCCGGACGAAAACGGGGGCGAATCTCATAGCGGCGTTCAAGGACATCTTCAAGACCGGGCGCAAACCCATGTATTTGCAAACCGACGAAGGCACGGAAATCCTCAACAGACCGTTCCAACAGTTTCTGGAAGCCCAGAAGGTGTTTTTCTTCCATACGTACAACGAGACCAAGGCTTCCGTGGTGGAAAGGTTCAACAGGACATTCAAAGGCCGCATGTATAAATATTTCACCTATATGGATACAAGGCGGTACATCGATGTTCTCCCGAAACTTGTGAGTGGTTACAATCGAGCCTATCACCGGAGTATAGAGAGAGACCCCATTACCGTGCCCCAACGAAATGAAATCCAAGTCCGGCGTGTCTTGTGCCCCAGGCAATCGCAGTGAACGACGAAGGAGGTGTACAAGGTCGGGGACCCTGTACGGATCAGTAAAGTCAAAGGTCAATTTGAGAAAAGTTACTTGCCCAACTGGAGCGATGAGCACTTCCTGATTAAACGGCGCCTACCCCGACAGCAGCGAGTCTATGAACTGGAAGATCTTCAAGGGGAACCGTTGCTAGGGACGTTTTACGAGACGGAATTACAGCCTGTCGTAAAAACACAGCAAGACTACTACACGGTGGAGCAGATTTTGAAAACGGAACGTCGGCGTGGTTAACTGTTTCATTTCGTCAAATTGCAAGGCTGGCCTAGTTCCTTCAATTCCTGGGTGGCGGCCAACCAGGTGAAACGACTATAAAGCCAGACACCACTACCGTCATCCTTCATTCCACGTTCGACCACGGTGCTATGGACAAGCAGCAGCTGCCTCTGAATACAGCGCCTCCCAAAACGCGCAAAGCGCAAGTGGGCTTTGTGGTCATATTGCTAACCCTGCTGAGTGTGTTGTACGGGGGTGTGTTTTACGACGTAGCCTATGTCAGCACGCTACTTTACCAACTTAGAACTCCAGCTGTGAGTGGCAGTGAAACCAGTCTACAGATAGCACCAGTCACCTCCGTGATCGAAACGAGCCCAGTCATCACCACCACCAAACCCCGTGTACAAGGCACATCGAGCTCACACCGAGTATACAGTCAACACCTACACCAAGTACACCCACTACGTCTGAAACCCCACCGGATTTCATCCCTCACAGTGAACAGACAACGACGACCGACGTTATACCCACCACCATCATCACTCACAGTGAACAGACAACGACGACCGACGTTGTACCCACCACCACCACTCCAGTTCACTCGTACCAAATTTACAAGAGCGGGTTACCACGACAGCGCATACAGCTCGAACCGTGGACCCTCGGTGGCAGCATCCCTTCACATGCGTCGTCGCAGGACCGACGGGCTCCGGCAAAACGCACTTCGTCAGGAAGCTCCTTCAACACGCCGACAGCATGATCACCCCACCCATTGTGGAGTTACGGAGAATGGCAGGCAGCGTATGCAGCAATGCCCCACATCACGTTCGTTGACGGCCTACCCAACCTGGCCGACTTGGAAGCCGACACCTTGGTGGTTCTGGATGATCTCATGGCGGAGACGGATGCGCGGGTCACCCAACTCTTTACCAAAGGCAGCCATCATCGACGGCTCAGCATCATCTACATTGTGCAGAATCTGTTCAGTAAAAACAAAGAACATAGGAACATCAGCTTAAATGCCCACTGCCTGGTGGTCTTCAAAAACCCGAGAGATACCACTCAACTGCTGCACCTGGCGAGACAGATGTATCCCGGCCGCACAGCGTTTGCGTTGGAAGCCTTCAAAGATGCGACAACCCCTCAGCACGGGTATATGCTCTTCGACCTCAAGCAAGCCACCCCCGACCACCTTCGACTACGGACCGGCATCTTTCCCGGAGAGACCCACCACGTGTACATGCAAAAATAATGTAAACACCACCACAGTGGCTCCCCCAGCTGGAGTGTGTGTTTGATGATGGAGATAATAAAAAGAATTAATACCACAGCATGGTTGACTTTGTCTCTGTTCTCTGAGGTAGACAAAAATGTTGTGATAAAAAAGAGTTGTGAGTTCTAGCATTAGTTCTACATGATGTCTGCGCGAGTACGGAAGCACGCTCCGACGCACCGTGTATTGAAGACGGCCCCACCCGAGTTGGTCCGAACCATATTACGCGGTGCGGACCCTGACCTTGAACGCTGTCTGTGCGAGATCGGGTACAACCTGTTAAAAGGCAACGTTCCACTGACTCCGGCTCAGAAGACCAAGTCCAGTATTGGGTGGACTCTTCGGGCGACAATGAACCACACGAAAAAAATGATCCTCGTCGAACCACGGTTCCTTCAAAACCTACAATCGCCCTACCCTGTTCCACCTACGGTGAAGACCATAAACACCCTCGATGAAGAGATGCAACAGATCTTACAGAGGCCGGGGTTAAGCGACAGTGAGAAAGTACAACGGTACAATGAGACGCTTCAACGGTACATGACGTACATGGACCAATACAAAACCCTCTCTACCCCACCACCATCACCACCACCACCAACACGCGACACACCGCCGACCTCAGCACCGCTCCAACAGCCGCCATTACCAGGGGTACCACCCACAGCCCCACAGTGGGTGGAAGACGAAGTGCTGAAGAGTGTACCTGCATCGTTCAAGAAACAAGCTGGCCTGGTATTATAACGGATGAAACAGAATCCTAACATGACTTGGAATGATAAAGGCGAACTCCTGGTACAGAATCAGGTGGTCCCCGGGACCCACATGACGGATTTAGTGAATGACCTGATGCGTCAACGCAGGTCGCACACGGATCCTCGAGGATGGTAGGTCTTCGCTCAAGGTTTGAAAGACATGCATGTACCACAGGAATTAGTGGGGAATCCCCAGCGCTGGGCCTTTATGCAGCGGACCCAGCAATCGCCGAGTGGCCCACTAACTTCTTGGGAAAACGAATGGGAACCGGAATCACCCCCCAAAACACCACCACAACGGGCACCTTCTTTTCAGGCCTTTAAAAAACCACCCTTGATCAGGACACCCAACATCTCCAGAGCCGTGACACGTAGCAAGTCACCGCGACGAACACGACGCCGGACACAACCGCCCAAGGCCTGGAGCACCTATTAAAACCAACAGCAGCAGCAGGACAGCTCAGTCGCCATGTTTTACCTCACCCTACCCAGTAACAGTTCCCTGGATGTGTCTACTCGGGCGTGGTGGACAACTACATCGTGGGCGATATCAACACACCTCTGTTACGGGTGGTCCCCATTAAAAAGACGTATGGAGATCAAATCACGCACAGTTTCACTCACATGCTCTACCTGCCCGTACGACAAACCGACATCAACACTATCACGGTGGGTATAAGAGATGACACGGGACGACCGGTGGCATTCGAACGAGGAAAAGTGGTGCTGACACTTCATTTTCGACAAGCACGTGCTCCCCACTTTGCATAATGAAAGTACCTTACGAGTGCGACGCACGGAGCTATATGGACTATTATGCCCAACAGGCCGGGGTGGCTTTCTGGTCTTTAGCGGTGCACGCATGCAACGAGGACATGGGCTGGGGAAGATACTCGGCAGCATCGTCAAAACGTTCCTGCCCTTGGTGACGCGTGGGGTGAAAGCGATCGGCAAACAAGCGGTACGCAGTGGACTGCAAGTCGCCGGTGATGTCTTGGGGGGTACGGCACCCAAAGAAGCCTTGAAACGCGGGCCAAAGAAGCGGGCGGCGTCTTGGTGGCCAAAGCACAACGCGCCGTAGGGAATAAAAGACCTGCACCACCGAGACCACGCACCAGTCGACGACCGACCCAGCGACGACGCACATCGAAGACCCAGGATATCTTTTCTTAAACATGTCCTTAATCCACGCAGAGTCCTGCCCCTCCACCAACAGTGAATTTGATTTGTGGACCGTGCCGCCTACACAGACCAGTGCCGAACAAGGATTATGGGTGGAGCATCCCCCGCTCTCCAGCATCAACGAAACAGGGCCCATCGAGTTCAACATCAGTAATGCGGGTACGGCCTATGTGGATTTAGCCCATACGTACTTGTATGTGAAAGCCAAGGTCGTCAATGGGGATGGCTCCAGAATCATCCAAGCTATAACGGTGGGCCCGACGAATCTCTGGCTGCACTCGATGTTTCAACAGGTGGATATTTTTCTCAGCGACAAACTCATCAGTGACTCGACCAACACGTACCCCTATCGAGCCTACATCGAGACACTGTTGTCGTATGGACGAGAGGCTAAAAAATCTCAGCTGACAGCCGCTTTATTCTACCAGGACACAGCTGAGCACATGGACACGGTGGACAATGATGGATATAACAACCGGAAGGCTTTCACTGCGAACGGCGCCTCGGTGGATCTCACGCTGACATTTTCATGCAAAACCGGTACCTCTTGAACAAGATCCCCATCAAAATCCGACTGATACGGGCGCCTCCGAGCTTCGCCTTGATGGCCACTAACATAGATGGGCATGCAGCTGACTATAAGATTGTTATCCAAGACGCCGTCCTGTATGTCCGAAAAGTGAAACCGAATCCAGTCGTTCAACTGGGACACCTCAAAGCCTTGGAAACAAAACCAGCCCGGTACCCTATCCGACGTGTACAAACCAAAGTGTTCTCTGTTCCTGCTGCAAATATGAGCGCCAACAAAGAAAACCTGTTCCTGGGGGAACTATCCAAGCGATTGATCCTGGCATGTGTGGAAAATACCAGTTTCAGCGGAGCCTACCCAGACAATCCGTTTGACTTTAAACATTTCGGCATCAATTTTGTGGCCCTGCATGTGGATGGACAACAGGTCCCAGCCACGACCCTAACACCGAACTTTGGGCGCAGGAATTTCATTCGAGCCTATCAGAGCCTGTTTACAGCCACCGGTCAAATCGACCAGGACGAAAGGAATATGATCAGTCGGGAGGACTACGCGAACGGATACACGTTGTTCTGTTTCGATCTGACCCCCACCTTAGAGAACGACCATCAGCTGGCCCTGGCCAAGCAAGGAAATTTACGGTTGGAAATCCACTTTGCACGAGCCCTCGGGACCACCGTCAATGTGATCTGCTACGCCGAGTTTGACAACATCATTCAAGTGGACAAGCCGCGCAACGTCCTGTGTGACTATTCCACCTAACATGGATACAGGCCAGATAACCACCGTGCTGGAGAATGACCCAGGGACACGTATGGTCTTTCAAGGGGTGCTCGCCCGAGATGTGTTCCCATTAGACCGTGTATATCCTGCTGCTTATGTTCTCAACACGGACCCGATGGATCGGCCCTGTGAACATTGTGTGGCCGTGTACTTGACAGAACAGCAGGGCGAATACTTTGACCCGTACGGCCTGCCACCCCTCCATCCCGATTTAACAGACTTCATCGATCAAGGCACAGAGACGTGGTGTTGGAACAGTGAAACGTTGCAAAGCCTGACCAGTAGCGTGTGCGGACAATATTGCTTGTTTTACCTGTACCATCGATGCCGGGGCAGAACCTTATCTACCATCGTACAGATGTTTGACGAGTACCCCAAGGCCGAGGACCGCGATGTACTCGTATATGACTGGGCCGCCCATCATTTCAATGTACAAGCCCCGTTCTGGGCTTAAGTTCTTTCAATGTACAAGCCCCCTGTTCTGGGCTTAAGTTTACAAGCCCCCTGTTCTGGGCTTCAGTTCTTTCAATGTACAAGCCCCCTGTTCTGAGCTTCAGTTGTCACGTGGTTGTTCTCACGTTGTTGTTGTTAGTTATTGTTGAATAAAAAACAAAATGAGATCTCACCAACAAAACCCCTGTCTTGTGTGTTTTCTATATGAGCATAATGCATGAAACTGGCTTTGAACACCGTATTAGCCAATCAGTGGCCTAGAATGGAGCCAAAGGTAACCCATCCATGTCCAGAAAACATTACCCGGGTGCACAAGTACCCGGATGGAGGCGCGGGCGTAGGCGAAAGCATCCTAGTACCCGGATATAGGCGCAGACGTGAGCGAAATTCTAATACCCGTCCATTGGTTCTTTTATCGATCGCTCATTGGCTCTTTTTTCTCGACCGCTGATTGGTCCAAATGGGGCTGCCCATCCTTCCCAGGTTAATTTACAATCCCCTTTTTGCGTGCAAGCTCTATATATCGATGCCGCAACATTGTTGCCGAACGTTGCCGAAAGGGAGACCTTTGACCTTTTGACCTGGATGTGACCCGACATTCATCCGCGCAATTCCGGTGATGCCGCGCACTTCCGGATAACCGCGCGCGCGCTGCGGCCGGGGCGGGGCGGCCCGGGCCGGGCCAGGCCGGCGAAAACCCGGATGTTGAACATCCGGACCCTACGTCTACGGGAAAATTGGAACTCTTCTGGGTTCGGAGGTAGTTTTAGTGAAACCGGAAGTGACGTCTGCGCGAACAACCCACACCACCAAACCACAACCATGGACCCATAGTGGTGGGTCAAACACACTCCCACGCATCCCCAAAATGCCTGCTTTCTATACTACGACCAGACTGCGCATGCGCAGACACTTGAACACGGACACTAGTCCAAGCGGATGCCCCCTCACATATGCTTCACATTGATACCTCACTCAACTCCATCGGCTCATTAGTGGCTCACCTAGATCCCAAAACGGCTATTTCCATACCCTTTGTCTACCGCGCATGCGCAGAATGGCGATATTTCAACCCCACACCCAGCCCGTCGGATGCGCCTTCACGAATGCTTCACATCGACCCACCAGTGGCCCACCTAGACCCCAAAACGTCTATTTCCATACACTTTGTCTATAGATTTGATATGCATTCCTAGTACCCGTCCTCTGCATGGCAGAACTGTACAACCCAGAACAAGTCTGGACATGGCTTGATCTCGGGGAACCAGGTGTTCGGCGCGTGAGCTCACTCACGCAGACGCCAGACCAGGTGTTCACGGTCGCCGCAACATTGTAGCGAACGTGCAACATTGTTGCAATTCGGGGAGCCAGGTGTTCGGCACGTGAACTCACTCACGCAGACACATATGCACCAGACCAGGTGTTCACGATGCCGCAACATTGTAACGAACGTGCAATTCTGGAGGGAAAAGCCCCACAGATAGGTCAGTACATGTCCTATCATGTTTAAAAATGACCATCCCCATACCCCATACAGGCCTGTATATTGTATAATACACTACGGACGTACCCGAATGACGGAGGTACCCGAAGAGACACGGAGGTGAACGACATTGTGGAAAACCCCCACAGACAGGTCAGTACATGGCCTATCATGTTCTGAAGATGGCGAACCTCACCGAAAAGACACGGACGTCACCGAAAAGACACGGAGGTGATCGACATTGTGGAAATACTCCACAGACAGGTCAGTACATATCCTATCATGTTCTGAAGATGGCGGACCTCACCGAAAAGACACGGAGATCACCGAAAAGACACGAAGGTGAACTACATTGTGGAAAAAACCCCACAGACAGGTCAGTACATATCCTACCATGTTCACAGGTCACGCCCCATTCACCCAGATCTGAAGTGACGTCATACCTACAAGAGCGCCACCTGGCGAAAAAAAGGAACCAAGAGTTACCTCCCTGGAAAAAGAGGCTTCTGCCGTTCTTTATATACTACTTACGTTAATAGATATCAGCAAGATTTACGTTAATAGATACCAGCAAGATGTACGTTAATAGATACCAACAAAATGTACGTTAGTAGATTCTAGCAAGATGTATGTTCATAGATACCATCAAGATGTACGTTAATAGATATCAGCAAGATGTACGTTAATAGATACCAGCAAAATGTACGTTAGCAGATACCAACAAGATGTACGTTAGTAGATTCTAGCAAGATGTGTGTTCATAAATATCACCAAGATGTACGTTAATAGATACCAGCAAGATATATGTTCATAGATATCATCAAGATGTACGTTAATAGATACCAGCAAGATGTATGTTCATAGATATCATCAAGATGTACGTTAATAGATACAAACAAGATGTACATTAATAGATACCAGCAAGATGTGCATTAATAGATACCAGCAAGATGTACGTTAGTAGATTCTAGCAAGATGTATGTTCATAAATATCACCAAGATGTACGTTAATAGATACCAGCAAGATATACGTTAATAGATACCAGCAAGATGTATGTTCATAGATATCACCAAGATTTACGTTAATAGATACCAGCAAGATGTATGTTCATAAATATCACCAAGATGTACGTTAATAGATACCAGCAAGATGTATGTTCATAGATACCATCAAAATGTACGTTAATAGATATCTAGAAGATCTACGTTAGTAGATACCATCAAGATGTACGTTAATAGATACCAGCAAGATGTACGTTAGTAGATAGTAGCAAGATGTATGTTCATAGATACCATCAAGATGTACGTTAGTAGATACCAACACGATGTACGTTAGTAGATACTAGCAAGATGTATGTTCATAAAAACCATCAAGATGTACGTTAGTAGATACCAGCAAGATGTATGTTCATAGATACCATCAAGATGTACGTTAGTAGATACCAACACGATGTACGTTAGTAGATACTAGCAAGAGGTATGTTCATAAAAACCATCAAGATGTACGTTAGCAGATACCAGCAAGATGTAAGTTCATAGATACCATCAAGATGTACGTTAGTAGATGCCAACAAGTTGTACGTTGATGGATACCAACAAGATGTATGTTCATAGATACCATCAAGATGTACGTTAGTAGATACCAACAAGATGTACGTTGATGAATACCAACAAGATGTACGTTAATAGATACCAGCAAGATGTATGTGGATAGATACCACCAAGATGTACGTTAATAGACACCAGCAAGATGTACGTTGATGGATACCAACAAGATGGACGTTAATAGATGACAACAAGATATACGTTAATTGATACCATCATGATCTACGTTAATAGATACCAACAAGATATACGTTAATTGATACCATCAATATCTACGTTAATAGATACCAACAAGATGTACGTTCCATGGAAATGGGCTATCAGCGGTTTCCACAATTCATCATTTTCCAACAGATGACCTGATAGGGCTATTACATCTTCGCTCTGAAATATTTGTATCTAATGTCACTCAAGCCGGTTCTAGGGGCCGTTTGGTCATGTCATTCAAGATATCCACATGAACAGCTACAATTGGCTGGGATACAAATCATAACAGGACATCACTTTTGGCTCTTGTGTTGTTTTTAGAAATATGCAGTCAGTATATTTGTCTGTGATGTCATATCTACTTCAGATTCGATTCGAGATATGTGAGCGATAAAATGAAACTTTTGACCTTGACGAGAATGTGAGCGAGAGCATAGAACTATTGACGAGCATGTGAGCGATGACATAGAACTATTGACGAGCATATGAGCGATGACATAGAACTATTGTTGAGCATGTGAGCAATAACATGGAACTATTGATGAGCATGTCAGCAATAACATGGAACTATTGACGAACATATGAACAATAACATGGAACTATTGACGAGCATGTGAGTGATAACATGGGTTTATTGACGAGCATGTGAGCGATAACATAGAACTATTAATGAGCATGTGAGCAATAACATGGTACTATTGACGAGCATGTAAGCAATAACGTGGATTTATTGACGAGCATGTGAGCGATAACATAGAACTATTGACGAGCATGTGAGCAATAACATAGAATTATTAACGATCATGTGAGCAATAACATGGAACTATTAATGAGCATGTGAGCAATAACATGGAACTATTGACGAACATATGAGCAAAAACATGGAACTATTGACGAACATGTGAGTGATAATATGAATTTATTGACGATCATGTGAGCGATAACATAGAACTATTGACGAGCATGTGAGCAATAACATGGAACTATTGACGAACATATGAACAATAACATGGAACTATTGACGAGCATGTGAGTGACAACATGGGTTTATTGACGAAAGGTCAAGAGCGACAACATGTAACCACAATTTGCTACGAGCAAATAAATACGGCACTATTGATTATACGGGAAGTAATATCGGGATTATTGATTGTTATACTATGATATAATCATTGACGATATGATAACAACATAGAATCACCCAGTTAACGATCATGTGAGCAATAACATGGAACTATTAATGAGCATGTGAGCAATAACATAGAACTATTGACGAACATATGAGCAAAAACATGGAACTATTGACGAACATGTGAGTGATAACATGAATTTATTGACGAGCATGTGAGCGATAACATAGAACTATTAATGAGCATGTGAGCAATAACATGGAACTATTGACGAGCATGTGAGCGATAACATAGAACTATTGACGAGCATGTGAGTGATAACATGAATTTATTGACGAGCATGTGAGCAATAACATGGAACTATTAATGAGCATGTGAGCAATAACATGGAACTATTGACGAAAATATGAGCAATAACATGGAACTATTGACGAGCATGTGAGTGATAACATGGATTTATTGACGAGCATGTGAGCGATAACATAGAACTATTAATGAGCATGTGAGCAATAACATGGAACTATTGACGAGCATGTGAGCGATAACATGGAACTATTAATGAGCATGTGAGCGATAACATAGAACTATTAATGAACATGTAAGCAATAACATGGAACTATTGACGAGCATGTGAGCGATAACATAGAACTATTGACGAGCATGTGAGCAATAACATGGAACTATTGACGAACATATGAGCAATAACATGGAACTATTGACGAGCATGTGAGTGACAACATGGGTTTATTGACGAGCATGTGAGCGATAACATAGAACTATTAATGAGCATGTGAGCAATAACATGGAACTATTGACGACCATGTAAGCAATAACGTGGATTTATTGACGAGCATGTGAGCGATAACATAGAACTATTGACGAGCATGTGAGCAATAACATAGAACTATTGACGATCATGTGAGCAATAACATGGAACTATTAATGAGCATGTGAGCAATAACATGGAACTATTGACGAACATATGAGCAATAACATGGAACTATTGACGAACATGTGAGTGATAACATGAATTTATTGACGAGCATGTGAGCGATAACATAGAACTATTGACGTGCATGTGAGCAATAACATAGAACTATTGACGAGTATGTGAGCGATAACATAGAACTATTGACGAGCATGTTAGCAATAACATGGAACCAAAGCAGTGTGTGGGTCAGCCAGATATGACCACATCCGTCTCCAAACGTTTAACTCTTTGGCGTTTAGACATATATGCATGCGACGGCAGATCGGTTTTTGTAGTATATATTCATGTAAATTTACCGGGCACAGGCATTTTTTCACAGACTTGTACCGAGCTGTACGCTACTGAACAGTACTGCACGGAAAGGCCCACCATACCTGTAAGTACTGAGCTGTTAATCACAGCTCAGAACTGCACTGCACTGAACTGAGCAGTACACGTCAGTTAGCAACAGTCTCGTTCCAAGAAGTAACTGAGTAGTACTGCACATGAACAGATTGGTTTCTTTTCAGTTACAATGCAGTACTGTTCAGTCGTGTTCCTTGTGGTACTGTACGGTATCCAATCATTACTGACCAGTTACTGAGTGGTACTGTGTGGATACTGGTCAGTAATGACTGGTACTGTACTGAGGTGAACTGTTCAGGGGCCCTTTCTTGCGTTTACCATTCAATAATCACACGGTACATACACGTCGCCAGTTCCGACCCACAAAAGTGAAATTTTTATCTGTTTCAAAAGGAGAGGGTTTGACTGACAAAATCATTATCAGGATCGCAGTACAATTGTCTATAGAATTTATTAACAAAGTAACTTAGATGGTGATGAACTGAACTCCAT
>JAVTVY010055028.1:0-31876 GCA_036873755.1 Hanleya hanleyi | reverse complement strand
GAAGAGATATATCACCGAGGTTGCGCGAGATAAACTATACTCGTAAACTAATGAGTTCGATCACTCAAAAGTAATATCCAATATCCAATTCTTAATTGTAATTTTGTAGTCCCATTATGATAACCTCATCATAAATATCTCCTACTGTCGGCTAGTTTTACGCCGACAGTTTAGGATGCCACAAACTCTGTCAAGGCCAGAATGTGTCGTCTGGGTACGGGAGATAGTTTATTGCCTGCCACTTTGTGGAGCTGTTCAGTCCGCAGGATCGGCAGCGTTTCAGAAAAAAATACAATGTTCCGTTTATATCAATAATCAAAATAAAACATCAAATTGGATGGATGATGTAAATTAAATTTTACAGCCCTTAAATTGTAATTTATATATTTGGGGCTTTAATTTTTTTATCAACGACAAAATTAAACGAACAAGCGCATAATACTGTTGTCATACTGGCATGAACGGTTTTACTTTTGAAAGGTGTTCTGTTTGAACGAAACGTGTTCCTCAATGTGTTCGGTTATTAGTTTGATAGTTAAAAAATGTCCGACTGTTCGAAACTGGACATGTTTTTGTTTTTGCAAGTATTCTTGATATTTTTGCATGGAATTCCCATCATATGTAAAATATGACACCCTTAAACCAAATGAGTCAACAATATGCAATTTCGACGGTTTGGTGCTCTGGTTAAAGGTGTCCTATTTTCATAATATATGATATATCAAACGTTTGTAATGTTCGATTGTTCGCCACCATTCGCCACTTGATTCTCCTAATTGACAGCTGTGACAGGTGTCTGGTAGAATGGTTACAGTCTCGGACTGCAGATTATAGAGGAAGGCAAAGTTTGAAGTGCGCATTCCCTCCATTCTTGATTTTAGACTTTGACTTAAGAATATGCAAATGTGATGTGAAGTAAAGACAAATAATATGAGTTATTGTTCAGTAGTTGAACATTGTGACTATCCTGCAGAGCAGCATTAATTGTTACACATGCATAATTTTTACACTAGAGTATTTGAATTGGTTGATAGGGTATTTCGGGGGAGGACAGCCGATCAAAAACGTTGTAAACTATGAACGGACATGTAACAGAGTAATAAGGCGAAAGTTGTAATGAGCGTTATTTCATGGCCTGTTAGGCCATTAACAAAAAATCCTTGTTCACAGCTGTTAGGTCTATTCTTCAATGTGTCGTCACGGCAACATGGATTTTCTTATTCGTCATATGTCACTAATGTAGATGCTTACACTATTGCACCTACATAATATTATCTTTTTATTCAGAAAATAATCCTCAACAAGAGATCGAATATTTGCTTTCACAAACGATTATGAGTGTGCCAATATGATTTTTGCAGTTACTGCTTTATTTATTGTTACACTCGCGCTGAACTTTTGGCAGTTTTCGAGTAGGCTGATATAATAGTATAACTGATTATCGTTCGTAAATAATCGGGTTGGCAGTATCATGATGTAGCACTCCAAACAAATTTGATCGATTAGCTTCGCATGGACACTTTGCATGGTATATATCGTCGCCAGTTCCGACCCACCAAAAGGAAATTTTCCGTCTGTTTCAAAAGGAAAGGGTTTGATTTGCAAAATCATTATCAGGATCGCAGTACAGTTGTATATAGATTTTATTAACAAAGAACTTAGGTGGGGATAAACTGAACTGTAGGGATTATATGATTACATTTCCTAATGAGAGGTGTCAGTTCCGACCGACTGTCACCAGTTCCGATCCAGCCTCGTTTTGGCATTGACCTTTGACCCAAATATATACAAATGCAATCGACAACATGATATCTTTCCTCCCAAAATAGGGTCCTAGCTGAATAGTTCGTTGAGGCATGTCTTTCTCTCATAAGTTTACATTTGGCGTTGAAGAATGCGGGTTGGGGGTGATGGTGACATGGTCGAGCTGATCATATTGGCAAGATAGATTGGGCACTGAAATATCTCCGATGACTCAGAAGCATATACTCACTGGAAAAAATGTTAACCGCTGGCCATGCATAAATGATGGTGGTTCGGAACTGGCTCTTTCGGTTGTTGTCAACGATGGAGCGGGTAGCCTTTAAAGTGACACTCGAGTGATTAAATTTATAACAGATAGGTAGTACCATATGATAGTTATATGTGAGAAACAAAACATGAACGCTTTGATCGGAAGCACCAGCAGACGACACTGTTTTTTCATGACGACGTGTCATGGTGTTTGTAATTAGACCGATGTAGTCGTGCATATGGATTAGGTCTGTGAAGCTATCTCCTAACAAAAACAATGAATGTATAATATAATTTAACCATGATTGGCAGGTTGATCAACTCGTTCGAATGCACCAAATGTTTTAAGACTTCGCGTGACCTTGGTTGTGTCAAGAAGCAATGTTTTGGGAAGTGGGTCGGAACTGGCATTGGATCGGAACTGGCCACAAAACCAAATAATATATTTGTCTTTTATTTCGTGTTTTCTTCATTGGGGCCTATATAACATATAATGTATAAGTCGATGAATATGTTTGACTAAATCTCATCACTTCATATATTAGGTGTTATCCAGTACCTCGAAGATTATGATACATTTCAACAGGTGTCTGAGGCATGAAAACCTACCACTTATATATAGTGCAACGCTCTGTAAAATTTCAGATGTTGGTCTGACTTGTAAGCTGTTGAAATATATACCCGATGGCTAAGACGGCAGCTGTTGCAACGTCACTAGGCACGGTTTTCTGATAAATATATATTCTAATTTTCAGTGTGTTGCGCTTAGTGTGCATTTTAGATTCCATCAATATTTGCTACGCTACAGCAAACTCAGATTTCATGGATGGGGTGAGTACATTTACCCCCCCCCCCCACACCGCAGCAACACAGAAACACTCTCCCCCCCCCAATATACAGTATAGAAACCGAATGTCAAAACCAATCTAGTCTTGAAATGCTCTTCTAGTCCGTACTGTAATTATTATATACTTTAATTTACTTTCTTACAGCTTGTTCTCCACAATCTTTTCAAACAACGCTCAAACGGTCATTCTCTGCACTCATGGCGAGCACGAGACATATTAGGTCAGCGTAAACCATGCCAGCTGTGTCGTCCCAATCACGAATATTTCTTCGTTGCTTTAGAAAGGAGATAGACACAAACAGATACGTTTGGTAAAGCTAACCTGGAAATCCCGGCAACCCTTTATAACAGTGGTTCGTGCTGTATAGTGTCTCCTGCAATTTAAGTCTGTCGTCTTTCTCGCTCGCTTGCAAAAGTAAATAGGTCAACGACTGCTGTACGTGCAAACCAGGCACCACTGTTTTTTTATGGCGGGAGGTGAACGTAACAGCCGCGCCAAGACAAAAACCGTTTCGAGACAGCCGTTGTCGATTGATTTAAGAAAAAATGATTTCATAGGCGTGCTAAATCGTTATTTTACGCACGGTTAGTGTGGAAAAGTTCATATTTTAGAGCAAGGGCGAACCCCGCGCCCTAAAATTTATAAACTTTTCCACACTGCGTAAAATAACGATTTAGCACGCCTATGAAAACATTATTTCTATTCTATTGCACTACTCAAATTGATTATCAGCAAAGATTTGAAAGATTGAAAAAATATGGTAAACGTTCACAACCTTTCTTCCCTTTTTGAAATATGCCTTCCGCCTCAGTTGGCAGCGTGCCAATATCAATGGATGAGTTTATGTGGTCTCTCAGAAGGGGGCGCATTCTTTCTGCCACCTGAGACTGTGAAACATGCATGCTATTTGTGTGTCATTCTTAATCAATTTCACCATGGAACCAACAGTTAAACTTGAGACAGAAATTTACGTCTTTATTAATAATATAAAACGACTTTAATACCTTTAAATATCCGTATTCCCCATTTCGTTTGCCTGTCGGTCCCTGGTTCATTTCGTTTGTTAGCCAGATCTATTAATTTCTCATCGTCAGCGGAGGAAAATCTACCTTTGTTCAGCTGATCACACTCAGTATTACAGTATTGTGTCTGCATTTAAAACAGCAAGAAGCGATTCGTCATCTGAAAATCTCATGAACTCTTTGATCTCCGCTTCTCAAGATAATTCGTATCTGAAAGCCCGTGTTTCTCGTGTTGATCTGTTTCTTATTGTGTGACACTCGTATGTCCCAATTGGTTTGTAAATAGTTGCGATTATACATTTTCTGCCTTTAAAATGAACTAAAGTTCCTACTTGCAGGGTATCCATTATATTTGTTTTATTGGATGGTATAGGCAGACGAGAATTTGTCCTGCCATTGGAATTCTCCCGATTGAACACCTGTGCGTGTCAAGATCACGGGTGTAGATTTCATACGCCACAAAGTTCTTAACCGTGCTAAATCGTCTAATAATTGCACGCTTATCAGTGTGTAATAGGTGTAAGTGTTATAGAATTGTCCTTTTTCAATTATGTTCTGATTAGAATTGGATTTGAAATCTTCGTATCTTTATTTGTCGTGTACTAATTTACTGTCGTGTAATAATTAATATGTGCTGCTTCACACGTCCGGCGGATCACGGTTTACAGAGAGCTGTAAAATCCCTACACCATTATTGCGAGCGAGGTCAGAGGAGTTCAACGGAATCGGTCGAGCAGTCGCTAATGTTGGCAGCGTGTAAATCCGTAGTCGTTAGGACAAGGCTTAACTGATGCAATGTAACGCTCTGCTGTGTATGTATCATTAACCATCGTATCCATTAGTTTTAGTACCACAGGTAATATTGTATGACATTTTCGATGTGAGTGCTGGTGAATCCTGGATTTGGACAATCCTGGATTTGGACATGAACATTATCGATATCGGATCCATCGTAAACTTGAATGACAGAAAATATATCTTCCCAACGTTTTCTTACGTTTGCATGTGTACTCACGTCTTTGACAGGTGGTACCGTCCCAACCTTCAGCACATTGTCCTCCACAACCAAACTGGAGATGACAAGCTACAGTTGATTTACAGTGACATTCGTACTTACACTGAGATCCATATTTGCCGTCAGTACAATTGTCTCCTACAGGGAAATAAAGAAACAATACAACTATATGTACACACAATGAACACAGACATGTATGATCTAAGCTTTAGATCATCATGATATAATACGAACACTTATCATTTACCAATGTTTGTATTGCTCTCTCATTTTGTCCATGTGTCATGAATTTCCACATTCCAACAAAACCAACAATTTGGCCTTTGCAGGTGAAAATCAATACGCTTCAAATGTTTCTGTGAGATCTGAGATAGCCTGATATAACCCGATCAGAACCCGTGCTATTTTAACCCTATCTGGGGTGTACGCCTGCTAAATATTTCGTCCATCCCTGAGCCTAAAACAATATCTTTGGGTCAAGCTCTACTAAAAATGTAAAATTCAAGATGGCCGCCATGATCCTGGTACCCCCATTTGCAACTTCTCGGGGATCTCCGGTTTGAGATGTCCCTCGAATGCCATTGACGCCATATTGGACTAGAGCGTGGTCACGTGTGTTTCGGTCTGTCAGGGAACTGTCAGTGACGTCACGGGAATTATATCTTGCCAATGCGTGGCGTGTGTACCATTTAAACTGATGGTTTTCTATTGAAACGTGCTTCGAATGAAAAGAATAAACAGTTTTTAGAATATCTGACGTAAATCAGAGACTCGCAAGGAAATATTTGCTGGTCGGGAATTAAGGCTTCCGCGAGAGTGATTGGGCTTCGGAGCCATGCGTATTAAACCGTTCCGGCGCGTCACATCTGGAGATTCATAGGAAATTCATGTTGTCGTCCCCCGAGCGTAGAATCGGTCCCCTTCGTAGATTTCCGCTCGGGAGTTCCGAATGTGGTACCCCACGTGGCCGCCATTTTGAATTTACCCATGATCCTCTGCTCGTGAGGTCATCAAAATAGGCTCAAAATGACGCCAATAAGTTACAAAATGACGGAGTATTAGCTCTCATTTTTTGTCGTTTCGGAGATACGAGCAAAAAAAAAACAACGGTTGAGGGGGGCCCTCAGGCCAGGTAGGGTTAAGCATACGTTCCGCGCAACTAGACATTAATATATCATAGGAATGTGGCATCTTCCTCGTTAGTAATTCTACGCCCATAGATCGCCTATTCTAAGGTTGTGTAAGCATCCCAGACAATATGTGACGAGACTAATTGTTGGATAACTTGTGAATCCAGAAAAGATATGATGAGCTTTGATCAATGGTTTGCTCAGTCTGGTGTAAAGAGCGAACAGGTGAGCGTACGCACTACAGATTTCAAAATATGTTGGGGGTTAATCAACCCACGAAATCGAATTATGAATATCCACATCCCTATTCAAATATTATCTTTTAATTTTATGCAGGTCGAACGGGAATATAATTGGTGGACATTGATTGGTGTACTGAACACTCTATCATATACTCATGATAATGCTTAAACTGTTCAGCAACCCGAATCTAACACAATCCACCGAAGGACAACTATCCCTACATTGTAATCCCCCTCACTCCTCTGTCCGACCATAGTTGTCAATCGCTGATTTGACCATAGCTATCTTTCTATGATAGACAAGAACATATTATACGTGTAACATGCTTTTCTCGGTTTAAAGCCATACTCTCTGACCCGATAGCTAGCCTTATGACTGTTCAACCAAGCAAACTGAATAGTAGGCGTTACATGCCTTTTCTTCTAATACTCTGCATCCAATGTAATTCAAATTGCGTTTATAATTTGATTATATTACAGTTCGAAATAATTTATATACAATAGCGAATCTTTCCACACAATTAATCTATATTAAATCTACTTCATTCATAAATATGCGCCATTTCATGGGGATTTATATGTGAGGATATATTGCCGAATATAGATATATCAGTGAGTATGGATATATTGTGAGTATGGACATATCGGTGAGAATATATTGGTGTGTGAGTAATTAGCTACTTTCTATCAGCAAATATTTATATATCTTCAAAAGATTCTTTCATCAATTTTTAAGAATTGTTTCTTTCATTCATTTTTTCCAAATCGTCAATGTCCGACACGCATTTTTCAGCTTAAAATTTCTTTATAAAATCTTTCTCAGCTATCCCTGTACATGAACAGTAACCACATATATAATATACTATCCATATACATGTGCATCATCCATGTATTATGAGACCTCATTTTGGTCAAATTAATACGCATCAGTCTAAGTATTACTTCGAACATGAAGCAAGGTCAGTCTTAATGTCATCTTCATCCTCGGATACGTCTGTGCTTTCAGTGCTTCACATTAATGCAAGAAGTCTTAAAAAACATTACACAGAAATCATCAGTTTACTGCACGACCTCCGTCTAAGTTTTCCGCTATCAGCATATCTGAAAGTTGGCTCGATCCAGCGACTGAGGAACTCTACAACATACCCGGTTATAAACCTTTTCCATTATCCAGGAAAAAAAAGAGAGTGTGGGGTAATCTTATATATTAGAGATGACATAACAAATTGTTCTATCCGATATGATTTTTCACATTCCGACTGCAACGACGAATATGAATCTTTATTCCTTGAACTAATAGACGGGAATATTTCGCATGTGATAGGAATAATCTATCGCCCACCTGATAAAAAAGTAGATTACTTCAACACTAAGCTAGTACAATTGTTAAAGATCTTAAAACCCGAAAAGAAAGATTGTACAATAATGGGGGACTTCAATATCGATGTATTTAAAGCACAAAGCCATTGCCCAAGAAAACAATTCTATGAAACCCTGAAGACATTTTATTTCTTCCCAAAAATAACAAAGCCTACTCGTGTTAAATCACATTCAGCTACTCTAATTGATAATATTTTTACCAACTTCCACGAAGATGATATCTGCTCCGGTGTCCTTTTCTCTGATATCTCCGATTACTTTCCAGTCTTCCACATTAGTAAGCGTTCGACCACTACCGGCGGGTGGTTGGGTGGGTTCAGGTTCCTGTTGCTTCAATGCATTTTGCTGAGAAGCAACAGGAACTTGATATTGTGATGTCTAGCACTGTAATATCACTCGTCTTTATTGCACCATGTAAGCGTCTTGTCTGTGTCTTGTGCGCTGTCCTTAGTGTTTTATAGGGTGGATGGAAAGTGTCTGGTTCCATGCTGCTTCAAAGATTTTTCTTCTTTGAAGTAGCAGGAACTCAACTGGGCTGGGTGGTGCTTAGTTGGTTCGTCGTGATATAGCTGAAATATTGTTGAAAGCGACGTTAAATTCTATTCACTCACTCACTCACTCACTCGACCACTACCGCTCCCAACACGCAGAACACTGAATATCGTCTAATATACACTGATCGGAAAACTCTCCTCGAAGATAAAATAAAGCAAACCGACTGGAGCCTTGAAACGGACGAGAAAGATGTCAGTAACCCATGCAATCATTTTCTAACAGATTCAATGTTATTTACAACGAATGTTTCCCAATTATAACGAAACGGCATCCACAAATAAAGATTATCAAACCCTGGATAACACCAAGTCTTCTGACATCCATACGGGAGAAAAACAGACTCTACAGACTTCATTTGTCCAACAAAACTCTGGAAAACACTTTACAGTACAAACGTTATCGTAACAAATTAAACCACACCTTAAAACACGCAAAGAAGGAATATTATGAAGATAAATTTAACGATCACAGCAATAATATAAAGAACGCGTGGGAAACGATTAATGAACTAATGCAACGGAAAAAACATCGATATTACCGCAAATGGTAAACATTAACGGCCATGAGACCACTGATTCTTTGGAAACAGCAAATCATATGAACGAATACTTTTGCACTGTCGCTTCTGAGCTAGCATCTAAAATTCGAAGTACGACCAAGAACTTTGATAGTTACATCAACGAGACATACCGTGCTGAACTATTCTTTGCACCTTGCACACCACAGGAAGTTATTAGTACCATTTCTCGATTGAAAAATGGATCACCGATGGAGTCCGTATGTTACTAATCAAAACCATTTCTCAACATATTGCCGTTCCATTATCTTTTATTATTAACTTATCTTTCCAGTCAGGTATAGTTCCTAATCCTCTGAAAATTGCCAAAGTGACCCCTGTTTTTAAATCTGGCGACACTAATTCTATAGCAAACTATAGGCCCATATCTGTTTTACCCTGTCTAAGTAAGATACTAGAGAAACTTGTCGCCACAAGGACAACTTCGTTCCTGGAAGAAAACAGCATAATTTGTCCCAGTCAGTACGGATTTCGTGCGAACCACTCAACCTCTCTAGCTGTACTGTCTCTATACGACCAGTTAATCAATGCAAAAGATTCAAAGAAATATAGTATTACAACATTTTTGAACTTATCCAAAGCTTTTGATACAGTCAACCACGAAACACTTTTGCACAAGCTTCAATATTATGGGTTTAGGGGAAAGATAAATGATTGGTTTCGTAGTTACTTAACTTCTCGATATCAATGTGTATCTCTTAAGAACACACTATCTGAGCATCATGCAATTTCCTATGGTGTGCCTCAGGGCTCGATACTTGGTCCTCTTCTCTTTTTGATTTATATAAATGATATTCTCAAAGCTTCCACTGTTCTTAATATTATATTGTTTGCTGACGATACAAGCGCCACATAGTCTAACACCGATCCATCTATTCTAATCAAAACAATGTCTGATGAACTAATCAAGCTTCAAGATTGGTTCTCCTGTAATAAACCGTCATTGAATATAAAAAAAAAACGAAATACATGATTATCAAAGAAAATCAGCATCCAATCTTCCTAAACTTTCCGTTTCAGGCCAAGACATCGAACACGTAGTCAGTTACAAATTTCTAGGAATATTCTTCTATAAGAGACTGAATTGAAAAACGCATATAGGTCAGCTATGTTCAAAACTGTCTACAAATATTGGTGTAATCAATAACATAAAGCACTGCCTAACCAAGCAAACATTAATGATTCTATATTATTCCTTATTTTACTCCTATATTTCTTATTGTAATGTGTGTTGGGCCAATACTTACTCCTCTCATCTTCAACCACTTGTTTTATTACAGAAAAGACTAATTCGAATCATCAACTTTAGCGACAAATACTCTCATACTGCACCTATATTCAAACAGACTAATATATTACCAATGGGAAAAATGAATGATTACCTCACCTTAATATTTGTCCACAAATTTATCCACCAATCCACTGTACACAACTATCCAACCAGGCACTCACATTTCAATCTGTTCAAAACATCTTGCCCATCTCAACTCTCTTTCTATAGTTTGAAATTGAAAGGCCCACGAATCTGGAACATTCTCCCAGCTAATTTAAAGTACATTACTTCAAAATCCCTATTTAAAAGAGAGTTAATGAAAAATATTATGAGCACAACCGAGAGAGATCATCACACTCGGTAACTCAATATCACTTTATTTGAAAGGTACACATTATTTGCTATATCTGATTATTTAACGTATTGCTGACATGTATACATGTACTTATTATCTTTACCGGACAATTCATATTTAATGGTACAACTGAATAATGTCAGACTATATTTACTTAACTATTTCTATTCACCATCTGTTTATATATATAATTATACTCTCGCTGTTTAATGTTTTACAACACATATATTCTTAGGGATAAAACAGACTCGCAAGGGTTTTATTCCCGCCAATATACGGACAATATGGACGCATTCTACATTGATTTATATCCTTATCTTCTTTGTATGGTGAATAATATTTTAGTTCAATTCAATTCAATATGCAAGATAACATAGAGGCAAGACTGTATTGTTCTATAACTTAATACATGTACATGTTTGATTGATCACAGGGATCAAGTTGTTCACATTTCATTTCAATAAAAATAACATACCATATCTTATAGAATATATACATGTGAAATTCCATTGAATATACTTAATTTAATGTTTACCTTATGAATTGCAACCTACAACCTCAGAAAGCTAACTTTATCAAGAGGTTCATCGCACGGGAAATATCAAGTAGTACGTGTATTAGTACTAGTGACTCGAGCTCACTCTTATGCTTATTCTTTCAATAACATCCATGTAAAGACATACTTGTATACGTCTACACTGATATGATGCGTGGATTGAAGCGATCTGGTACCTGAAATACATGTGCTTTTAATTGGTTGAGTTTTCGCACGGTAATCGAACGTCAAGGTATAGAGTAGGGGCCTAGCAATTTTAAGGGGTTCCCCTTCTTTAAAGTAAAAGAGTCTTTAATTTTGCCTGCAACAATGGATACAGGTTATAACCGAGGTATCACGTGATCAAGCATTATCGGCGATTCTTTGCAAATTATAGCTACGTCGTCAAACGTGCTAGTCGTATAAAGGATTCTGGTTAGTCGAATTCCCGAATCTGCACCTTGATCAATCCCTGGTTTTGAGCCTGATCATGATCATGACCTTGAAATACGTGACTTCCGCTAATTGCGTCTCTTTTCCTTCCTTAACCCTGATCTTGATGACGCCACTTGTCATGATCTTCCTCATGTGTTCTGAAATTTTCATTTTTACACTACTGGCCTGGTCTTTTCTCAAATACAAAATATCTAATCTCCAACCTCTATAGCCCGATGCCTCTCACACACGCACTGACCTCTTTGTTGATACATTATTGTGCATTGGTGTAAATCCACTGGGATAAACGAACCCGTCCGTAATAGCATCGAATGGCATAAATTGGAAATTGACCCAGGATGTTTAACTATAATGATTATGAACGAGGACCGCGACACATCGTCAGACTTTGACATAAAGACGAACCCCGATTTTCGGTGTAGTTACTTCCTGGTCTGAAATCTTGCAAAGAATACTGATCCACTGTAGCATTCAAAGAAATACTCACAGCGTGAGGAACACGTGATAATCATTCAAGAGCTACCTTATTATTCTGTATGCGGGTGTATAGTTCAGTGCATTTCACGATACATGTATATATCTCAGTTTTATTATACACCTATATTGTTTTCCCTATTAGTTTCCATGTTATCGCAAGTGTCCAATATTTTTTTAATATTGGACACTTGTAAGTTGATATTGGCCAGGTGTTCGCCGGAACTACTTTTTCTTTGTTTACAAATTAGCAGACGACACGTGTCGATCATTGTTCAACATGGCGACTGAAAGCGATCTGTCACTGGACATGGATTTAACTGAAGCAGAAATAATTCAGCTGTGCGAACCATTTCTGGACGAAGAAATAAGTCATGGTGTAGAAATTACAACTTCTAGAGATGAAAATGTCGGAAATGTTCAAGCGTTTATTGACGGTCAAAAAAAAAGAACACGGTGATCAGCACGGGTCGAGATGTAACTAATGTTCAACGGTGGCTGTGGGAAAATAAGAAAGAGCCGAGACTGATTGAAAATACCTCGCCACAACATCTCAACGAGTACTTATCAGAAATGTTCATTCCCATTCGGAAGAAAGAAGGATCGGGGTATGAACCCGGCACCCTGGAAGCAATGAAAAACAGCATGGAAAGGTACGCCTGTACGGAACAAAACATCTACCGTACGGCCATGTTGCGCTAAAAAAATTCAGATCTGACTGTGTAAAACGCAGAGCAGATCGAGTATAAATGACAGTAGAAACATTGAATGTAAATATTTTGTAAAATTCTCCATTCAGAAGGGCAATAAAAGCACGAAACGTACATGTACTATGGCCACTCTGCGATAACTGTAGTTGTAAACCGACTCGGAGCAGAAAATCAGTGAAAACACCGAATAAAAATATATAAAAAAAGTGCAAATAAAAGTTAAAACCGTCATAAAATCATTGGAATTTCTCACAATCTGTAATTGTGTGTTTACTTACAGGCATCTGAAGGATCGTAGATATGCTGTGTCTCTGAGGGATCGAGCTTTTCATCAAGCGAATGAGGCACTAAAGTCCAAAAAAACGCAACTGATAAAGCTTGGAAAGGGACGGAAGGTCAAGGCTGCCGAAAGCATCAGTGCCGACGAGGAAAATCTCCTTCACGAGGCGAAAGAACTGGGTTTGGACAACCCCCAAAGTTTGATTTTCTCCCTTCACTTCTATTTCACCAACATGTTTGGTTTCAGAGGACGAGATGAGCATCGGAAATTAAAATTTGGCGACATTACTCTGGAACGTGATTCCGACGGCACAGAGTTTCTCGAATGGATGGAGAGAAACAGCAAAACGCGTGACGGCTCGCGGCGAGATGATGTCCGTGAAACCCGGCCCAGAATTTACAGCTCTGTGGGAGTCGACCAGTCAAGGGATCCGATAGTGTTATTTAATTTTAAGGAATACGCCAGACGTCGCCCTGCAAATATGATGGATCCCGACAGTCCATTTTATTTGACGCCTATTCCTGTCAACCGTCTACAACCCGACTCACTGGTTTGGTATTACAAGACCCCCATGGGCGAGCACAGACTGGGGGAGCTGATGAAAAAGGCCGCTGTGAGAGCCGGGTTGGCCGGGAAGAAAACCAACCACTCCGTGACCCTGGTAAAGGCAGGTGTACCGGCACATAAAATTATGCAGGTAACTGGTCACAAATCTCTCGCCAGCATACAGGATTATGACAGAAAGCTCGACATTACGGAACAGAAGCACATTTCCTCAATCTTGCAGTCAAACGCACCTACTAATCCTATGCCTCTCGGTCAAATTTCATTCCCCAACATGCCAGTAGATCCTTCAATCGCGTCCACTTCGACCGTTAATCTTGCCGCCAGTTCAACCACCGCTTCAGCCGTCTCCACTCGCGACTACGGGGATTTGTTCCATGGAGCGGCATTCAACAATTGCACCTTCTATTTTCCAGTAATTCCTTGCAGTCATTCGCTTATCTACTGCGGTAAATTTCATTCTCCAACAGTTATCTCTGATATTTCGTCGTTTGTTGATTTGTTCACATCCACTCCAGTTCAACATGTTTGCCTCGTGCGGTTCACTTCACTTTGACAGGAAAGCAACCAATGAAAATGTTGTATTCTTTCGCGAGCCGAATGACGTTGTAAATTCAATATTAAAAATAGATCGAAGTATATCCTTCAATTTATGTGTTACGTTCTTTTTACATTCAGTTCATTTTACAATTTTTGGTTTGTTTTCGTCTCAGGGTGTATAATAAATAAGTTATTAGATTGTACGGTTGTGTATGGACTCGTCCTGGGCGCCGTGAAGGGACTCGCAAGCTCGTCCCTTCCCTTGCGCCCAGGACTCGTCCATACACAACCGTACAATCCAATAACCTATAATTATCGCCAGGTGGGCTAAAGAGCGGCTCCAGATAATATTATTTTCCCGAGAAAATTCAACCTCCACAGATAAAGCACCTTTTCCCATATTTGACCCACTTTTAACCTGGGCAAACTGCGGCATTTGATACATGTGACCTTTCGTGACCTCGCCATGTGCGCATGGTCAGTTACCCGGGATTTGTAATGGCGACTTCGTATATTTTGCAAAATGTACATGATCTGACACTTGTGTTCATATACACGCCCTGTAAATCTAACTATTTCCAGATTATAAACTTACGCTTTGAGCTGACCCGTCCTCAAACTGGAAAGTAACATCTTTGTTCTTTTCCGTCCGGTACCATCTGTTCATTAAACTGATTTTATGTATGAGATAGGTACCATCAAATTGGAGTAAGAGCCAAGCACCCACGCCTTGTCCGTTAGTACTCCAAGTATTTCGCCCATGTGGATAATCTGGGCGAAGACCAAAGCGGTTACGAAAACCGGAGCATATATACATTGGATATTATTTTAAGTATACGGTCGATTTCATTGAATAATTGTAGAAACGAGTAAAAATTATATGTCATTACGGTAGTATTTTCGCAGAAGCAGAATGGTTTCTCAGCTACATGTTTTTTAACTCTAGCTTAAGACTCGGATGGTAAGAGCAACTAAAAGGGATTGGGGGGGAGGGGGTGTGTCGTGATTTCGATTCCCAATGACTGCTAAATTAATTTCCACTTAAACGTTATTTCCATATATACAAATTCTTTAGAGGGGAAGGGGTTAGGCTAAACTCCTACCACATTGCCATTTCTCTGATTAAACAATTCGGATATTAAAGGTTGGTGAACCCATAAAACGTCATTATTATATGTGTATGTTATGATGCATATTCTATACTTCAAACAGCTCGAATGAGTGGATAAAATGATTTCTAGAAATAGTCAACTATATTACTGCTTATTAACACAGTGTACATGCTCTGCAGTGAAACCGAATATATCCGAGGACAACGATTCATTGGATTCAATGGAAATAGTTTCCGGTGGCGAGGTGAATTGACAATAAAAATAAATCAGAACAAAAATCATCGAAGCAATCATAGAAGCAATAGAAGTTGTGAATGGATTCCACGGTGCCATAAAGCAGGTTTGCCAAATAATATCGAAGTTTGAAGAGTGTGGCAGAGATAACACTATCTTAGCGCATGCGTATTTCAAAAAGTCACAAAACCAACAAGAACAACAACAACGCGAGTCTCCTGCAGACCTGCAGTGCATGTCACAAAACATAAAAACTCATAAATACAGCATGGTTTCTTGTAACTTGTTCGACACTGTATAAGAATAAGACTGAATTACTACTGACATTTTAACGTTCCTGTATTTGCCGATGTAGCTTCCGTCGCACGCATCCCTTCGATACTTCAATATGAGGAAGCGAGAAGGTGGATAGAGTGAGGAGATAGAGGTATTACTGTTAAAATCCGTAGGATAATATTGCGTTAGACTCCTACTATTAGGTCGCTTTTACCTTTTTCTATTCCATCGAAGGCGTTTTCACATAATGTGAGACTGTTAGCTTCAGACGACGCACAGCACACGGCTTTGAGGGCGATGTTTTCCTCTGGAAAATATAACAGAACGGAATGTTGTAAAAACAATGTCCCAACTGACATATTTCTGACCTGTTTGGGACCTGTCCAGGCCTGGGGGCCATTTCGGTATTTCTGTTACCCCTTAAGCTAGGGAGCTGAAACTTACCACAGTATACCTTTGGGTCAAGCGCTACATGAAATTGTAAAAAAAAATCAAGATGGCCGCTTCGATGACGCCACAATGACGTCATCTTCAAAACAATGTGTGTTTTTTTAATAAAAATTTATTCATGCGTTTTTCTTTGCAAAAAAGTGCATGATAAATTAGTAAATAATAGTCTGATGTGAAATAAAACGATTTTGCCCAAGTTTCATCGAAAGAAAGCCGGAATTTACAAGAAAAAAATAAGAAAACATCATATTTCTGAAATCCCACATCGCCGTCACCTTGAGTTTACCCATGAACCTCTTGTCGGGGGATTAGCAAATAGGCTCAAACTGACCCCAATATGATAAGTCGCAGAGGGTCAGCTTTCATTTTTTGTCGTTCCGGAGATAGGGGAGAAAGTTTGGTAGGAAGGGGGGGGGGAGATGGCCCACGGGCCAGGTAGGGTTAAGTGATAGGACAGATTCACTGAACATTTGGAGAAACACTGTAGCATTTATGTCTCTAGGTGACACTATTTTGGCGAAGAAATGTTTGTTAATGTAACATCTTAGCCTTCAACATTTTTTATGTGAACAGTTTTTCGTGATTGAGATCCCGTAGATTGGTCATCTCTGCCTAATAATCGTGGGATATCACTGCTGGCTGTTGAGGTGTTTAATCTCTCTATTCATTTTTTTGCATTCTTCACACAAAATTGTTTATCATTAAAATGGTAATATGAAAATTGGTATGATTCTTCTAACATTGGCCAGAACTAAGAGAATTGTGCCGCAGTGTTTCAGATTATGTGTTTTGAGAGACATTTATAAATTGAACCTAATATCTAATCTAAAGTAATCTAATATTGTTCTATTAGAAAATAAATCCACAGAAATAAGTCCTGGCCAAAAATGAATGTGGCACCTTTATAATAGAATGTCACTTCCATTCAAAAATGTCACAATATCCTCGGTGAACAGATCCATGAAAATGCAGACACAATTTCATGTAAATATGTGTACAATCCCCAGTGTACGATTTGTCACAGCGAAACAGCTCACCAATTACCAATATACGAGTTGTCAGAGCATTTCCATCATAGCTCTCTAGATTTGTATCTAATACCGCTTATGCTGGTGCTAGGAGCCGTGTGGTCATATCATCCAAGTTGCCACATGAACAGGTACAATAAAAGCGTACCTGAGATACAACACATATCACGAATCGTTACATTCCTGGTAGAATAGGTTAACCGGAAGTCTATACTGTGAAGTCATGTGGCTCTGTCAGTATGTCGGCACCTCTTCCCACTTCCCTTATATGTGTTGTAATTTAGCTTGAAATCTAGTGCTACTATATCAACAATATTATGTGAGCTCTTAAAACAAATGGTATGATATGGTATGAAACTATATAGTAAGACATCCCGAGGGGTTCTCTACAACATTAATATGTAATTGTTCCTGATCAAATATTACAAATATTGTATATGCCAAATAAACGTAAACAGAGTTAAAATGAAATGTACAATCTTACCTGCCACAGAATTTCTTACAGCTAGGAACAACACAAGAAGGGAGACGAACATGGTATCAAACGTTCATCTCCGTAGAAGCTTGCGTGTGACTGTTCTCAATGCTCACAACTTGAAACGCGAGAATGGACGCGAACCGATTGCGTTCTTCGGCGAGTTTTTTTAACAGTTACTCGTCAGGCCGATATCGGGAAACGTGTCCAAGTTCTATGTTTGTTGTGTACTGCGTTTCAATCGATTCTTAAAGCCAGTATACTATTCAGCAATTCTCAATCATCGCTGCCCTGCCTGTACAGAAACAAACATCCTGTCAGATCTCGTTGAATGCAGGCTATTCATCATTGGAGACCATTCTCCATACTAATATAACAGACTGATATAAGCTTTTCGACTACTAGACTGGCGGTCAATTTACAAAAAAAACGTATTATAGATATTGTTGAATTCCCTTGTCCCGGGGCTTTCAGAAAATGCACGTTGTGATGATGGATCAATGACAGGTCTCGAGATACGATCCTATCTTTGACATCCCCAAGGGTTCGAGGCCCATTGTCTCATGAATGTTCGAAACCGTTTCAGATTTTCCTTGATACGATTAAAACCGCTCGACCAATGAAAACCTGCTACATATGTTTCAAAAGATGATGATTCGGTGATTTTAAATATGTGAACGGTTTGTCACTCAGATTCTTGACAATCGAACATGTTTTAACTGAACCGAATTTTTCAGAAAAACAGTCTTCATTTTAGATTTCGAATCTCCGACCGGCTTGAACCTTTGCATTTTTTTTCTCAACTTTCCAGAATTGTTACTGTATTTCATGCCTCGAAAAATTCAAATTTAGACAGAAAATGTATCATCTGTGTATTGTTTAAAACGAGAAAACACATCGGAGGCCACGATTAACTGTGGAATGCCGGTAGCAATTTAAGCAGTCGGAGATCGCCCGGTTACCGAAGCGAGAGATTTTGGTTCCATTACGGCGGAGCATTTTCCTACTGGAATAATATTTGACAACTAAAATTTAACGTAAGGAATTATTTTTTCACTGAAAGAATTTTTGCCGAAAATCCCTTCGTATATGTTCAGATTTAGATTAATCTTCAAAAAATGCCAAAAATGAGTGATTAATAGCGATTTTAAATCAGCAGATTTGTGCCTCACAGCTAATTCATATAAAAAATGAAAACGAGGCCATCAAACTTGTTTGTTCGTGTTTGCGGCAGCTGTGGTATTGATATATTTCGCATACAGCTCACATCCGAGTCTTGGGCTCACACTTTTCATTTCGATTTACCCACAACGTTACATGTTACACCTTTCGAGGACAGTTGTGAATCACAGATTCTTTTTTTTAGAATCTACATGCTGCTTTGGAACAAGCAGATGCTATACGCTTAAGTTCGCAACATCATTTAAATGACACTATCAATAGAATAGAATTGTTGCTCCCTGAAGCGGTCATCCGATCTCCCAGCCACTCAAGGTCCAGAAGGGCACACTTACCCTTCATTGGGGACATTGCTGGCGGGCTGTTTGGATTGGCCAATCAAAGAGACGTCGAGCGTATTGCGCGCCACGTCTCCTTTTTGATAAGTCGTAGTCGAACGTTTTAAACGACCATTTTGCGTGTACTTGTTATCACGTCATCATAGCTCTTCATTTGAACTGCCAGTGTGCCTTCCGCCTTGCCACTGTGATGTTTCCAATCAAAATGTTCTAGACATGTCCAAAAAGTAGGTTGCCAGCGCTAATTTTATGCTTGCAACATTGCTGCTATATTTCCTCAATTCGCATCCGCCCTAGTATGGAATACACGAACATTTTCTCTGAATCTACTGTTGGATAATAAAAGGATGTAACCCGATTTTATTATTTTTGTGATGACTATATATAGAATATTGCTGTAAAGTAAGGTTTTTTTTCATTGTACAGTATTTTTTACACATATTGTATTCTTCCAACTTCCCTATATAACTGCATGTTTAATTGTTCTCTCAAATGATATACTAATGAAATGGTATCCATATATTTCGAAGTTTGGGGACCAAACTTAAGTGGGAGAAAGCATATGTGGTATTGATATATTTCGCATACAAATTGTTCTGTATATAGTGACAATGTTTGTTTTAGAACTTTAGTCGGTCAGTTAGAGTAAATTGTTGTTTTAACGGCTGCCGCGGTCCGACCCGTTACCCTCTTGGGGGTCATTGATATTGATTGTGTAACAGCGGCTATAGCTGGTCGCTGGGGACCGTTCCTGGAGGCGAGAATTCCGACAGACCGTATTGTCTTTTAACACTCAGAGACATGTTTGGGCAAGAACCTAACAACTGAATAACAAACCCCAAACATGGCCTGCATAAAAAGGGCACGGCGAAGGAGGGTTAATCATTGTAACCTCATTCGCCTTTTTACCTGCGGCACGCAGGTCTACGGGAGGCTCGCGTTGTTGTTGTTGTTCTTCTTGTTCTTGTGACTTTTTGAAATGCGCATGCGCTAAGAGAGTGTGATCTCTGCCACACTTTTCTTTTCAACGTGCGATCTCACATGACAGCACTGTCTTCAAGCGCGTTTGAATTCATTTGCAACTATATTCGGTGGAATGATTTATTGCTTCGTTAATTATTATATATGAGAATAGTGTGAATAACATCAAAGGACCTACGAAGTAGGGTAGGCATTAGGACTCCGCCACTCACTGAACTCTTGGATCCCCAGTTGAAATCCTGCCAATATTAAGATGGGCACGGCCCAAGTTAGAATTATCAGTGATTTTAATCAAAAATCACCAGAAATTTTCATCAAAAGTAGGTCCACTCGAAACATGCTGGCAACAGTCCCCTAATGCACCTTCATGCCCAGTGTGAATAACGTCACAGGACATAAGAAGTAGGGTAGGCATAGATGCACGCTGAACTCTTGGACCCCCAGTTGAAATCCTGCCTTTTTTAAGATGGGCACGGCTCAAGTTAGATTCCCCAGTGATTTTTATCAAAAATCACCAGAAATTTTCATCAAGAGTAGGTCAGCTCGAAACATGCTGGTAACAGTCCCCTGATGCACTTTAATGCCAAAAATCAAGGTCAACGGTAACACTCAGATATAACATATCTCTCAGATATAACATATATATATAAATATTAATATTCATGTCACTGTTCCATTGTTTCTGTAGTTGTATTCCTCTTAAAATTTTGTACTCTGCCTTTGACTGGTGTTTGTACAATAAAATCTTGAATCTTGAATGCTTATTTTGCCGACGAAAGGATTCAGATGGACTCACTCGTTACCGGACAATTTCAAATGGTAGCCCACTTCGAAGAGACAGAAATGACTATGTAGTATTTAATGAGTTGGACACCCCTGTGCTTGAACAATACCTCGCAGTCGTGCAGTTATATTGTGCACTTTCGGTTGCATGACATTTGGCAAATAGCTATTTTGAATGATTCTCTTTCAGAACATAGCCTCTCTATCCTCATTCTCGCAAGCCAGGGCCTTGATTCGCTGGTATTGATGTTCCCGTCCTCTTCCGCACTCAGAATCCCTTTAGAATAGCATTAATCACTTCCGTAAATTCAATACTTATGTGTATCAGCAGACAATGCGCAAAAACATATTACATTTGACATCATTCTCTCAAGTCGGAGCCCATTTTTGCTAGAATTTACTGGTTCTATACAAAATTTACGTTACTTTGTCAATCAGTTTACGTCATATATAGCAGATACTGACCATAAAAACGATGTTGACCTCATGCCCAAAAGCTAGGGCCTTTGTTTTCCTGGAGGGGTTTTCGAGTTTGATTTTGATACTTCGCATTGACTTTAACTTGGCAGTCATTTTCGCGAATGCAACAATTTGATGTATCAAAAGATAATAACGAGAATTCGACATCATTCTCTTACACACGGACCTTGTTTAGTGAACTAGCCCCGAAACTTCGCACTTGAATCACCTTCGGAATGACAAACATATTCGCAAATTGAGTATAGGAAGATATCCATAGCTACTGACTAGAAATGTTTCTTGTTTGCAGAATTTGATTTTAAAGAAAAGAAATTAATAAAATTAGCAACCTTCGGAAAGGCTTGGCCGAACATGTCAGATGAGATGATATTTCCTAAGAATGAAATAGTTAATCATTTATATAGAAGAAGCAAACCATGTCTTGGTATTGACTTGCTGCGTGGAAAAGAGTGGCAAGGAATTTAGTTCGCAGATGATAACGAACGTAAATGCAGAAACTTAATTATTTTAATCGAATATCAAGACTGTAACAGGCTTCAATTTGAATAGTGAAAAAGTGTCATTATGCCTCTTGGACAGTTCGATAAAGCCTTAAATCCCATTCCGTAGTTTCACAGATCGAAGTGATAGACCTCATACTAAATTTATTGAAAAATAACTTTGAAGGAAATATGAATTTTCCATTTTGATCGGCAAATTAAGCGAGAAGGGAGACTGAAGAGCGCAGATTTTCGCGCTATGACTAAATCCTCGAAATTTGTTTGGATTTCCGAATATCGAAATTTGTTTGGATTTCCGAATATTTGAAAGCCTTTTTGATTTGCAAAAAGTAACGACTGAAACGAATGTTTTGAAACACTACTTTGGCATACACGATATTTGTACCAAAACATTGCCAAAGCGATCATGGTGAGTTCGTCTGTCAATTCAGTATAGACGGCACGGCCGAGTCAAAATCGTCGGATTTTGAATGGGGAAAGTGAATATATATATATGGTATATATGGTATCAGAACTATTACGCAATCCCTACAATTGTGGGTTAAGTTGAAAACTACTTCCCTTGGCATAAAAACACTGGCAGATGGCGCTTTTTTTCTACAATTACCACTACCTCCGCTGATATGTCTTTCACTGTATTATTGCCACTGCCGCAGGTTTTGACTACAATGTAGTCATTTCTCACTTGTTATGAACAGAATACATTATTAAGAAAAGGAATTCTCTTTCTCCAGGTAAGTTTATGGTCTCCAGCGCTCACTATTCGCTTATTGGGTAACATGTATATTTATTTATTTATTACTTTTATTTGTTTAATTCTTCATTGTGGTCATATTAATTCATATTAGATATTGTTTATTTATCGTCTGTAAATGATGTTATTTACTGGATTTATGTCATGAGTATATTCTGATAACTGAACATACATTCGCATTTACAGATGTGAATTAATTTAATGTTTAAACGTTTTGTATATCAATTCTGATTGTCACGCGACCAAAATAATACTGGTAATTCTGATTGTCGCGTGAATGAAATAATGTTTATATGTAATTATTTGCATACTGTAATATATTTAACTGTAATAGAATCATTGTAACCTATTCGCCTTTTTATGAACAGAATACATTATTAAGAAAAGGAATTCTCTTTCTCCAGTTGCTAATTATTCCCGCCGAAGAAACGTACCACTGACAACAAGTAAAATGGCCTAGATGAGAGACCTGAGAGGAATATACGCAAACTGAGCTAAACCTGAAGAAAACGAACAATACCTTACAGCACGTGAATGAGAACCATGTAGCCTTTTTCATCAGATACATATTGCTCGAGATACAAATCGGATTAAAATCTAAACGGTGGTTTTGTGGAATTCCTTGCTATTTGATGAGTAAATACCATATACACAAGAACATTGTAAATTGCAGTCATAGTTGAGCAGACGAGCTGGAAAAGGGTTGTGTGGACAAACGGCCCCGACAAGCAGACCATCCACAACGGATCACGTGACTCCAGAGAAATTGAATAGATTTTGATTTGCCGCTGCGAGCAAGGTTTTGTAAGGCCAAGTATTTTTCACTCGTGGGTTTGCATCATTTTCTCGTATAATTCAGTTGTTACCAGGTATCCTCGTATCAGTGGTGCTAATTGTATAAAATGACAAGTCGAATACGAAATATAAAATAAACAGATTTTATTTGCCACACACTCAATTGTGTGGCCCAGAGTTCAACGGGAACCCATTTTCACCGGGATCATTTTTGTTTTACTGTACAATAAATATACTGTAAATATTATCTGCCATGTACAATATGGGGATTAAGGAAACCAACAATGTTTGAACTACTCAACGAATGTGGCTTTTAACCCAAAGTCCTCACAGTTATCACTATTGTACGAGAATCATCCCCGGGTCTATTTCACCAATAATCTTAGTCCCCGTCCGAATCAGTTGATGGGACATCATCAGTGACTTCAGCAGCAGCATCTTTCAGTGATGCGATGAATCTGTCAACACGAGGCTGGTAAGCGTTGTGGCGAGCATAGCTGAGAAACCAAATCACTGCGGCTACATGCGCACAACAACCAACTGTGCGTGCACCCACTTTACACTCACAATGCCAGCCAGTGATCCGATTGGAATATTCCACCCACAAGTTGTATTGCTTGGATGACGTATGGCGAGATTGAATCCGGACGTGAATCATATCGTCAGCCGCTTCGTTCACCATAATCTCCAGTGCCCCACCGCAGAGATGCTGGTCCACATAGCATGGGGCTTGCTTCAGTTGGTAAACTCCGAAAGTTAGCAATCTAAGGTCATCTTCATTTAACTTAGGGAAATCTGCTACAGCTTCACCAGCATCCAGGGAGTTCCATTTGTTTGATCGTCTCTGAAGGGTTTTGTATCCAAGTAACCGTTCGTGAGTTAGATTGACTTCAGTCGCTCGCTTCAGAATCTCTCGGGCGATGTTTGAATCTTCTCTGCCAGAAGTTTTCTCTGCTGAGCGATATTTGTTACAGATAGCTGCGACTATGCGGAGGTTGTTTTGGATGTTAGGAATGTCCATGTTTGGTATCACACGGTCAAAATATTTCCATTTTTTCAACCGTCCATTGACGGATTCAACTGCCCAGCGGACCTTTGTAACCAGCCTGGACTTGTTTGCAGATCTTGTATTGAACTGCTTCTCCAACTTGCTCAGGAATTCGGGAGATTCGGTGTGAAAACCACACTCATGGAGAAACGAAAGTGCATCCCGGAATCCTCTATCTAAGATTAATATATCCTCTTCGGCCAGCCAGTCCATCATGTTGTCTGAATTGGATTTCATCATATGTATGGTGATGTTGGCGTCCTTGTTCCGGCCATCGGATGCGTATGGCCCAATCACGCCAAGTATATAGCCATCAGAAGCCGTGATGACCATAGCCTTTACCAGCGGTCTCTTCTTTTGCATGCTGTAACAGCGACGCTGGAAATGATATTTCTGGCTTTTCTGTATGTATATGTACGTGCCGTCGAGAATCAGGATGACGGACTCGGACAAACAATGGCTGAAGATGTCAGTGGTAAAGTCGGTTGTATGGTTTTCTATGATGGCTTGTCGTGTCACGTGGCCGAACCCAAGATTTTGAGGGGCGCAATCTGCAAGGAGGGCTGTTCTCACAGAACGGACGATTCGACTGACCTGACATCGTTTTTCCATGCCGAAAAGTGTGGCAAGAAGTCTACAATGCAAGATGTTACAGCTATTATTGTTGTTAATACAGACGTCAATTCTTATAGTCGTAATACAACCCCCGTTTATACAGAACTTATACTCCATAATAATAAAACGGAATTTAAGTAACTGTCAGAACCTTACTAAATGATATATCTGCTATGAAAGTGCTATTGAATGCACGCTTGTTTTTCTGCGGATGGACCGAAGTGCCAATATTTTTGCACATACAATGTTCACGTTGATTATCATTGTAAGGATTAAATACCACATACCTATGGGACAGTCCAGTCCTGAGATGCGTGAGAAATATTCCGATGGCTGTTCATGGTGATCGCAGCTTGGACGGCCTCATTGATATCGTGCTTTTGACCAAGTCATCCAACTGTATGATAGATATGCCTGTCAGGCCGAAGACTTCATCCTCAGACAATGACTCGTCCTCGAAATCAAGTCTTTTCCTCCAGTTCTTGGCGACTTGAAACCGGAGCGTCTCGAGCAAGGTCGTCAGTTCCTCGGCATTCATCTTTGTGCTATGTTTCTGGACCGGTATTCTTGTGATGTCTAATGTCTCTCCGAGCTTGAGGTGTTTCTCACGAAGATGTTTGGCACAGCATCTACAGTTATCTGGAACTAGGACTCCCTGACGCAGAAATACATCAAGGCGCGCCACAACTGGCATTAAATTCAGTTGCCCTCTCTTCGCTTGGCAAATAACACACCTAGAATGGCTCTTTGCACAGGACATGATGGGCAGTGTTATGGCGGGGTTCGCTGTTGCATGATCAGTTTCATTTGATGGGCCTACTATCGTGGGATTAGGCTGATCACTAGCTGCACCACGTCTTTTCTGCTGGTAGAACTTTTGTCGACACGGATTACAAATGGATCCGCTATGGCAACAGGCTGCATTCTGTCGATTTAACCATTCAGACTGGTCAACAGATAATTTTCTCATTTGGCCTTTTTTCTTCTGCTTGTCACAGCAGGAACATAACGGCAAGACCATTGTTGATATCGCCTTTTCCCCAACTAGCAATGAATACTCTTCATAATGGACACCTATATATGTACGAATTCGCCACAGAGAACGAGCGTTGATATGACTAATAAGTTGATCAGAACAGTCCAGATTTTGTTGTGTGAATCAAATCTCTAATAAACCAGACAAAGCTATAACGTGAAGGGAAACTTCGTAATATTTGCTGAATATTATATCTTGAGATTTAGACCATCTCGGGGCATTCTTTCTAAAACTAATATTCACATATGTATTGTAATCACGATAAGAAGTCGAAAAATGCATCAAAATATAAAAAGATGTTGAGAGTATGTTTTGAGATTCGAACCAGCAGACCATTCGATCAAAATGATTCTTTGCCTCGCGCCTCTGTCCATTCGGCCACCTCAAATACTTACAAGTAACATTGCTTGCGTTATCGTATTTGAAATTGAGCACCATGTGACCAAAAGAAATCAATCATAAAGTTTTATTTTTTTATATGAAGATAAACGATAACCAAAACACCGTTTGCGTCACGAGTACAGATTCAAAAGACCATTATTATGTGTGAATATTTTTGTGGTTATAGTTTATCTTTATATCTTCACAGAATTTTCCAACAGAGAAATGGAAAGCATTAAACTTCTTCAAAATGAAAACAAAAAATCCGTTTCTGATATCAAAAAACGGTTGAATGATCTTGAAAATGAAAATACTGACTTAAAAGAACGGGTACTTGATTCACAGCGTTACAGTCGATCATTCAACCTGAGGTTCGGAGGAATCACAGAAACATCCGGAGAAAACCCAAATAAAATCATCCAGGACATTATCATCAACAAATTACATCATCCAGGACATTATCATCAACAAATTACATCATCCAGGACATTATCATCAACAAATTACAACTTCCAGAGGCAACCATAGAGAACGCCCATAGAACGGGCCGCCCAAAAGACGGACGAAATCGACATATTTTAGTCAAACTCTTGTATCGTCCAGAAAAACGTAACATCTTAACAAAGGCGAGAAATGTGTTAAAAGATGGTGATATATTTGCTACAGAGGATTTGATCTACGAGGACAGGATTGAAAAAAGTAATTCCGGGAATATATGTCGAAGTGTTACAAAGAGGGAAAGAAGGTGCGTTTCACAAAGGGAAAACTTTATATAGATGGCAACCATGTGCCTGACATTCCGACATGTGCCTGACATTCCTGACATTCTGTATACTGCCATTTAACCCATACCCCTATACTCCAAAATCTAGGTAGAAGGCCAATACCTATATGTGACATCATACAGTTCAACTTTATCATTTGGTGTTTAACCATTCATCGGCTGCTTATTCGCAGTCAGTATGTATGCTTAGCTCGTATGTATACGATTGTACAGAAGTCTTCTTAACAAAAAGCAAGGCCACTTATATCCTTAGTTCTATGTGAATGTTATTGTAAGAGATTCACATGTCGCGATTTACTCAGTCATACACAATGGTTAAAATGAACACCTCTCTACGTGACTGACCATTTCATTATGCAACAACTTGAGGTGAGAAGCGGGAAATCGTGCTCCGTGAACTACTTGTCAATTGACTTCACTACCTCAATTCACTTAAATTGTCAGTTTATACAACTGCAGTTCTCTGTGCGGACAATCTGTCGTTGTAAAGTTATTTACACGTGCAGCTATTTTGGACTAACTTTGTTTAATATCCCGCGGGACTCAAGTAGCCTCGCACATGAGCTTTATGCTTAGCTCACTTTCTTTATTTCTGTTCTTGACGTATTGTTTGTTCTTGTTTGACCCTTATTTCACTGTTCCCGAATTTAAACTTTGTCAAACCAAATCCAGTCCTCTAAGAAAATGTTTGAGTAACACGGAACTGAGAGCGTTGATGTTTTCTGAATTGACTAATTATATATGTTATCATACATCTGCATTTACCTGTACTGTATTTAAGAGTATATATTATTGCGAACGAATAGCTGGCAAGAACTACCATTCTACAATTATGAGGATGGACCTGTAAACGAAGATCAAACCACATCCGGGCCCGGATGTAGAGAGATTGGGAGTCGGACGTGTTTTCACTTCGCTCCGAGAAATTTGTCTATTTCTGCGTATTTCAGCTGATACTAGTTCTGATTTCTGTGTAATATATTCTGTGAATACTTTTGACAAATACTTGTGGTGAAGGTTTAGGATTATTTCTCAGTTTTTTGCTGTTCAGGGCGGTTTTCTGACTTAGTCAGTTTGGCCTGGTTTGGGAAGGCAGAGACCCGCCATTACTACCGTTTCGGTCTTTGGTATTTTTCTGTCTCCCTCGCCTCTGTTTGTTCGAGGTCTGTAAATATTTCGTATTTTTGTTGCTGTATATATATTAACCTCGTTGGCTTGACAAAGTTTATAGTTGGTTCGTTTTTCGTTCAGTTTGGCTTAGGTTGATTTACACATATCTGCGTATATCAACTGGGTTAAATACAACTGAAGGTTAGCCCTCAGAGTACACGTTTGAGCGAGTCTTTTGTTCTCTGTTCTTCTGTTCCTCGGTATCACCTAGCAACGGGCCCGGTTTAGAACTGGGCTATTGTTCGTCCGGGACAAGGTTCAGAGAGAGTGTATTGTTGTATAGTTTTCACATTTACCTTCAGAGTGGGGCTCCCTCAGCGGGGTAGGCGATGTTTACTCTACGGGGAGGCACACTACTGACAGATTTTTGAATTTAGGTGGCGCTCACTTTGGAAAAAGTATGTGCGCCACTATCTGTGCATTGAGTTTGCTTATATGATGAATAAATATATTAAATACTATACGATGATTTGTAAATATATATATGTATATAAGCAATTAATGCAAGTTTAAACCACAGGAAGGCGATGAAGAAAAGGGAACACGATGATATATTATTATGTGCAAGTACACCAGGAATTAAGAATCCAACGACCCTTTGATAAAATCAGGATTAAAAAGGCCATAAAATACTATATGAACCCAAGAAAGGGATATAAACATATACACAAATTATTAAAGACGTGTCAAAAATGACAAGCCAATAATCATATATACTTATTTAAGGGCTTGCAATGGTCATACTGTGTTATGATTATGTTAAAATTATGTGTATAATAATTTCATGCTCAACAAATCAGACCAAAGACCAGTACATGTGATATAACCACATAACATTAAAATATAAATTGAAATGCATACCAGTCACCCAACCAACCCCCGAGGCCAGGCAATGCTGACACCTCAGGTGCAAGCAAGGAGACCAGTGATATAAAGGTGTGACACTAAACTCAACCCTTAGTGAGGCATCAAGCCAAATCCCCCCACCCTCAACCCCATGACTAGGCAATACTGACACCCCAGGGCCAAGCTAGCGAACAATACATTACAGTCCACATACTAGACTCACCCCGTGACCTTCAATAGTATCACGAAGACAAGCAAGCAAGTAGACATTTGTATAATGCATTAATTTATAATGACATAGTTAAAATATCAATGGTCTAATTTAGTTGAGCACAAAGCGACGTGTTTTAAGCATATAGTTAACCACTGCTTTAAATATTTTATCCCTATTCTTTTCAGGCTTTAGTATGTTGTCAAAAGTATGATTAAAAACCCCAACTAAAGTGAGATCAACAAATAACTGATACCTATGCCTTGCGTGTCGTGTACAGTTTAAAAGATAATGTTCAACTGTATCCCTAACATTACAGGTGTCACAAAGGCCAGTTGGATGCAGGCTCATGTTAAACAATACACTATTTACGGCAATATGCCCAGATAATAATTTGAACAGAAGAACCTCTGCCCTACGACTAGACATAGACACACAGGCTCCTGTTGTTACACAAGGCTGAAGATGATGGTAAAACCGGCCTTTATTGGAATACATCCATTCCTCCTGCCACATGTCAACAAAGTATGGCTTCAAACGAGCCATAACTTCATTGACATTCAGAGGGGCCGGTACAGTGATGTTAACCAGAGACAATGCTTTTTTGGCTAGCTGATCAGCCATTTCATTGCCTCGTATATTACAATGAGCCGGCATCCAATCAAAGGCCACCGTGACACCTCGATACGACAAAGTTGTTACTGCATGCATGATTTCATACAGGAGAGGACAACTCACCGACGGATTGAAATTACGTAATGCATGCACGGCACTCAAGGAATCAGTAAAAATTACGACTCTAAATGGATTAAAATCACTGATCCACTGTAACGATAGCAAAATAGCTACCAGTTCAGTTTTAAATACTGATACATGGTCGCTCAGACGCTCAAAACGACTATACTTTATCTCCGGAACACAAAACGCAGAGCCAGTTTTCCCTGTATCCGGGCACTTAGACCCATCTGTATAAACATGTAAATATGAATTCCAGTTGGAAAAAATGTGCTCCTTAGCGCACAACTGGATTAGATTTGGAGGGTCACTTTTCTTAATTTTCATGTGCAACTGATCAGAAACCAAAGGATTAACAAACTGCCATGGCGGAAAAACATAAGGAGAAAACTTAAGTAATGAAAAATCCTGAACAGAAAACTGACTAAATAAGTTCTTAGCCCGTATACTGAAAGGCTCAGCACGGCGCGCACCAGTGTCAATAAAAAACTTATCATACCAAGAGTCATCCAAAGTACGACTCGCTGGATTATTATATGCAGTTTTTAATTTCAATGCATATTTCACAGTACATAATTTACGGCGTATAAAAAGAGGGAACTCATTACAAGCTACCTGCAATGCATTTAATGGGGTCTGGGACATAGCTCCAGTACAAATACGCAACGCCTTATACTGAATAGAGTCTAATTTCTTTTTGAGCGTCTGAGCAGCCGAATCATACACCTGGCAACAATAATCTAAGCGAGATCTAATCATTGCCCTGTATATTAAAAGTAAAGACTTCTTATCTGCTCCCCATGTTGTGGACGACACAGACCTCATTAAATTTATAACTTTATCACATTTAGTTACCAAATAATCAATGTGAGGACCCCAAGTTAAGGTTTTATCAAAAATCAAACCAAGAAATCTAAAAGTAGTAGACACCTTAAGGCGAACACCATTCAAAAATAATTCCAGTACAACTGGTAATGGACGCCTGGTGAATACCACTGCTTCAGACTTGGCAGGAGAGAATTTAAATCCCCATTTCTTACCCCAGGTCATAATATCAATAAGACCCTGCTTGATATATTTTACAACTACATGGAAATTTCTGCCCGAAAACCAAATAGCCTTGTCATCCGCAAACAGGGAGCACTTAAGTTTGCTATTTACAGCTAAAGGGAGATCATTGATCATAAGATTAAATAATGTAGGGGAGATAACACTACCTTGAGGGGTTCCATTTTGAATGTTAACTGACCGAGAATAATCTCTATTAATTCTAACTTTAATAAAACGATTTGTCAGAAAACTTTTCACATATCCTAACATTCTACCAGTAATACCATAATTCATCATTTTTATTAGTAACCCCTTCCTCCAGACCATGTCGTAAGCTTTCTCTACATCAAGGAAAACAGACAGCAAAAACTCCCCATTAGCTAGGGAGTTCCGGATGTCTGTCTCCAAAGTCACAGCATGGTCTGCAGTACACCTACGACGTCGAAACCCGCTTTGCACGGGCGAGAAAATGTTATTTTTATCGAGGAACCACAATAACCTATTATTAACCATTTTCTCCATTAATTTACCCAAGGTGGAAGTGAGGGCGATCGGTCGATAAGAGGAAGGCAGTGAACTATTTTTTCCAGGCTTGGCTATAGGAATAACTACAGCATTTTTCCAAGCCGCAGGCAAACGCATGCGA
>JAVTVY010055027.1:0-29474 GCA_036873755.1 Hanleya hanleyi | reverse complement strand
GGAGAGCTGTGACCTAGGAAAACATGAGACATGTCCACCAAGTTTTATAATCATCCCACGAAAGGTTCAACAAACTTTTCATGTACAGATCTACATGTAAATTCTTGCCCAACAAACACCTTATCAATGAAAATGTACAGAGTCTAAACTGCAATAATTAGGACAAAAATTGTTATTAATGTCATATTTCTTAAATAGCACATGCACAGCCTCAAATCCCATTGAAATAGCAAGTGTCAAACTCATCCAATGAAAGCCCTTACGAAATGGAAGTATACCCGCAGTAGAATAGAAGTACAGTGGCAGTAGCAGCTGAAAGTATAACGGCAGTATGACAGAAGTATATACTTCCGGCATACTTCCATGAGACAATTGGTTGTATGTTAGACTGAATTTGTGAGTTGTAGAAGTGTTGCAGAAGTATGGTAAAATTATGGTGGCAGAATGCTGACATTATGTTAATTAAGCTGCTGTAACACTTCACAGAAGTATGGAGGCAGTGTTATGGCAGGGAGCTGGCAGCATAGACAGAAGTATATGGCCAGTATGGTAGCGGTATGGTAGAAGTATAGTGGCAGTATGACTGCAGTATGCTGACATTATGTTAATTAAGCTGCTGTAACCCTTCACAGAAGTATGGATGCAGTGTTATGGCAGAGGGCTGGCAGCATAGACAAAAGTATATGGCCAGTATGGTAGCAGTATTGTTGAAGTATAGTGGAAGTATGACTGCAGTATGCTGACATTATGTTAATTGAGCTGCTGTAACCCTTCACAGAAGTATGGAGGCAGTGTAATGGAAGAGGACTAGCAGCATAGACAGAAGTATATGGCCAGTATGGTAGAAGTAGAGTGGAAGTATGCCTGCATCATAGTGGCAGTAGACAGGCTGAATTATAGCAGCAGTATAAGGTTGCCCCGTATACCAAGTGTGGCCTAAATAAAAATGGTATATACAAGCATCCTCCTTTAGGCAAAATTGACACATGCATGTATCATACACACATGAATGGTGGATATTACTACATTATAACATGGACATATGATGCATTATTACTTGAACATGATAGGCCTAAACATGTTTTGGTCAATTCCACATCATTCACGTTACACTTTTAGTCTTTTTCAGATACATGATTGCTTGTCAATCTTCAAGTCATCAATTATAAGTGGACATACTGTGCATGTAGGCAGCCCTGACCACAGTGTACACTAACAAATAAATATTGTTCAAATTTGTATGAAGGCCTGTATCCAAGTGAAGTTTTAGCACTCGTCACTCACGTTACATGAAAAAGGACATGAAAATTTTAGTACCAAGTTTATTCTTGAAATTAGCTCTGGCTTTAATTTTCAGTAAACAAGCAACTATTTCCATAATTGGGTAGTCACCATATCTAAGCAGCAGTAATATTATTAAGTCAATGTTATAGGTGTATTAGCTGTCATCAGCACCAAGCGACAAGAAACCTGCGTCACTCACGTTACGCCACTCACGTTGCTGTACAATTCAATGGACCTCAATAAGAAGACTTGTTGTTTTTTGTTCAAGAATAACATTTCAAACAACAAAACAAAGTTATTGTTTTCAGTTTACAATATGACTGGGGGATTTGAAGCCCCATTAATCACTGGAAATTCATGTCCAGTGATTATTTCCAGTCAATTATGTCGTGTTGTGATACATTCTGTCTTATAACATTACCAAAACCTCTGGTAAATCGATTCGTGCATATGTTTGGATTATGGCATATAAGCTTATACGATCAAGCTATAGGAAAAATGATACTCATGTAATGATCAAAGATTCTTTAATACCAGTACATGTAAATAGCGATTGTATGTAGATATCCCTTTCCGCATCATTCAGTCAAAGTTTGCTTCTTTATACTTGTATTCAGTACTTCCTCCGAATGTTGGCAGTATTTGAACAGTATAATTGATTTGTATACTGAACTAGATCCTCTTCGAGTTGTTGCACAAATTTGAACACACAAGTGCATTTAACATCTGTTTCTTAATGAATTTAGAAATCTCTTCGAATCCAAGATTATTACAATCAAGTATAAATGTAGCTCTGTCTATTCAATGCCATTCTGAAAATGTGAAATATCCACAGGGACTGAGTTGCTCAACTTCCTAATAATTTGTTCCTTTGTGTAAGTAAACAGTGTGTCTTAGATTTGACCACCTACTGCTTACTATAACTGATATTCCTATAGGTGTTCACCTAAGGAAACCGTACCCCTAACATGGTTTTGCGTTTAGCAGTTTAGAACTAACCCTATGTCCCATTCCCCAGGTTTGACAGTATTTGCTGCCTGAACATTTCTTGGAGATGTACTGAAAAGTTTGCCTGCCGCTTACTTCAACTGATACTTCCTGTATTCAACTAAGGGAACTCTAACAAAGCTTTGTGTATAGCGCTTCGGAAGTAACCCCAAGTTCGATTCCTCGTATTTTCGCAGTTCTTATATTATTTCGAAGGAAATGGCTGAAAGTATGCCTATACCGGTACTGCATAATAAATTTGATTTTTGATGACACTCCCTTTTAGCGATAGTGATGTTTGACTTCAGTATTGTGGCCACCCTATTTCGGAAATACAACTCCTGCCTATTATACATGGCTGTCACAGCCCAAACAGCGATTCCAGTATCAGACGTAGTTTTTCTCTTGGTATCTATTCATGTACTAGCTTCAGGTGACTCTCCTAATAATTTGATTCCTTATTTTGTGTGATAATTCCAATTCATTAGGTGATCAAAGAACTATTTGACTGGATATATACATTCTTTCTTATGTTTCTGTATTAATATATTATTTGAAACCACTCTTGGACATATCATTTCAGCATCCAAAAATCAATTCCATAAATGGATTTTGTTAACCTCAGGAATTCACTCATAGGTCTTGAATCAAGTTCCATCAAGTTGTTTGTAGCTACCAAGAAGGTAGTGCTTGGATCTGCAAAGCCTCCAAGAGAGAACGAAATGTTCCACACAACTATTATTGCACCAATTGCAGTTGAGGACATCAGTGACTTCAGCCATCTCCTGTCACTCACGTTACATATTGTCACTCACGTTACATCATCACTCACGTTACCAACTTCAGTGAGCTGACTAGCACCAAGTGTCATTCAAGTGTATGATCATAATTCTTTGCATACATGTATATGTTCTAAATACCGGACAGATGCTCAGATGAAACAGACTAAATTGAATTAAAAATTGTTGAAGAGATAGTCAAAAGAAATGCATATATATTTTGTCATCAGCAGACCTTGGCTTAACATTTGGATTCAGTGACATTATTTACTTAAGACTCATGAAAGCCAATGACTTTTTACAAGTCACAATTTTATTGGTTAGAAATATTAACAGTTTTCTCAATTAAAATTACTACAACACAGGAAAACAAGTAGGGCAATTTAGAGGTTGATTTTCGGCCAAAAAAAGTAAAATTCCTTATTAGGTTTAAAAAATGCTTCAGATTAGTGTGTGCTGGAGATATTCATGTGAAAATTTAAATATATACCAAGTGAAACACAAACACCAAAAATGATCACCAAATAGCATATTCAAGGAACTTTAATTTTTTTGCTATTTGTCCCAAGTAGCATGGAATTGACCTTTTGGGGTGTTATTAAACTGATTGCCCTGGCTGATACCGCCCACTATTCTCACCATGATAAATTTTAGATCAGACAATGCCATAATGTTTGCCTCAGTATGTTTGAAAAATATGCAGTATTGGAAGAATATGGGGAATGGAATGGAAGGGGAATTCTTCCCATTGGCATCTAATATATATTAATGCTACTTACATGCATCAGTTCATGAACAAAGCTGTACAGAGAAAACAGGCATACTGCATAGATCTGCTCTCCATGTGCCATACACAGCAACAGTGGGAAATTCAGTTGACCTATTTTTTCAAATTAATGAGGAATTCCTATCCCAGCATTCCTCTCACTGAAGTATAGCAGCAGTAAAGCCTTTTTTGTTAGGGACAAGTTGTAGAAGTATAACAGCAGTGTACACAGGAAACAGCTAAAGTTGTAGCTGTATAACAGCAGTATTCATCTGATGTATTCAAATTTGCTATTAGTATTGGCAGTATATCAGAAGTATAGAATTTACATTTTATGTGATCAAGTTGTAGAATTATAGCAGCAGTACACAAAGCGAGAGTGTAAGTGCCAGAAGTATAGTGGCAGTATAAAGAAAAGAGCTGAAATTGCAGAGTTTAAGAAGTATGACCGCAGTAGAGGGGAGGTCTGTGGAAGTATAGTGGCAGTGTATACTTCCACAGAAGTATATACTGCTCTTCCGTAAGGGAGCTGACAGCTTCAGAAGACTTTCCATGCACAGGTGTACATGTATATACATGTATATTGTTATTGGCAGATTACTTAAACAAAACCCTCAAAATATGAACGAAAATTAATATTTCATCCCCTAAATAGCACAGGTATATCTTTTAATCACAAAAAGCATGTGTACGAAGTTTCATAACCACTCAATGACAGCTGACAACTGCAGCAAACTGTGGTGTACATATGTACATGTGCACTTCAGCTAAAAGCAAAACTCAGTTATTTGCCATAATTTGGAGAAAATTAATATTTCATCTCAAATAGCACAGGTAATCATAAGGAACCTGTGTACCAAGTTTTGTAATCATCCAATGAGAGCTGACAACTGCGGCAAACTTACCATGTACATGTATACACATAGAGGCCTATATGTACAATTCACCTAAACAAAAAAACTCATTCATTTGCCATAATTTGGAGAAAAATTTATATTTCTTCTCAAAAATGGCACAGGTACATCCTGCAATCATAAGAAACATGTGTACCAAGTTTCAAAATCATCCAATGACAGCTGACAACTGCAACAAACTTTCTAAGTACAGATGTAAATGTGCACTTAGCTAAACGCAAAACACATTCATAGGGATTTTAACATTGGAGCACCCCAGGGGTAGTACCCCCAGGTGGCATACCCACCCCCAATATTTTTTCTCTAATTTTTCTAGATTTTTTTTGAATTTGCTAAAACAAAAACCTTATCATTTCCAGGCAGGGGACACCGACACCGCTACCGACAACGACATACTCTTTCCCCTCTCACAATATCTCCCCTTTACTCCGTAAGGTGGGATAATAAATGACACAACACATCTAAATAAAGTTAATACGAAGCTGCGCATCTGAAAACCCCTCGGCTCTGGGCGCCAGCCATTCATAATGTATTCAATTTGAAGCAAGACTTCAGGAACACCAAGCAGTCAAGTGACAAATATACAGATTATGAAAAAAATTGCCATTAGAAATGGCCTCTAAGTTTTATGTCCAATCAGAGAAGTCGGTATTCATTACATAAGTCTGTTGATGCATCGATGATGTATACCAAATTTTGTCATAGAGCATTTGAAAATTATCAGAGATAGAGATCATTAATGATTTCGCATAAATTAAAGATGGCCGCCCATCCTTCCCACCACTCAGAGAAACTGATGTGGTTATTCATTGCAAGTGTCTTGATACATGGATGCTGTATACCAAGTTTCATATAGAACACTGAAATGGTATCAAAGATATACATCATCAAAGATTTTGCATAAATTAAAGATGGCCACCAAGGTTTCCGCCCAATCAGAAACACCAGAACTGCCATTTATCGTAAGTCTATTGATGCATCGATGATATATGCCAAATTTTACATCGAGCACTCGAACGGTATCAGAGATAGAGATCATTAATGATTTCGCATAAATTAAAGATGGCCGCCCATCCTTCCTGCCACTCAGAGGAACTGATGTGGTTATACATTGCAGGTCTCTTGATACATCGATGCTGTATACCAAGTTTCGTATAGAACACTTGAATGGTATCAAAGATATATATCATTAAAGATTTTGCATAAATTAAAGATGGCCGCCAAGGTTTCCACCGAATCAGGGAAACTGGTTTGGTCATTCCTTTGAAGTTTCTTGATGCATCGATGATCTATACCAAGTTCACACACGGAACAGTGAAATGGTACCTAAGATACACAAGATTAATGATTTCGCATAAATTAAATATGGCCGCCAAAGTTTCCAACCAATCAGGTCCAGATTCAATAGGGTTCTGGGTCATGAGCATATGGATGTACAGTGTAAGTTTGGTGTGCCTAGGGTTAAGTCGTTCTAAAGATATCTTGGTAACGAGAAAGCTGTGATGGTTTCGCATAAATTAAAGACGGCCGCCAAAGTTTCCAACCAATCAGGTCCAGATTCAATAGGGTTCTGCGTCACGCGCATACGGATGTGCACTGCAAGTTTGGTGTGCCTAGAGTAAGTCGTTCTGAAGATATCTTGGAAACGAGAAAGGTGTGACGGACGGACGGACGGACAGACGGACAGATGTACATGACGAGGGGTAAAAAGCAGTACCAGGCCGAATTCATCAAGTACATGTAGCTGAGCCTTGGTGGCGTGAAGAAAATGTAACAAACTTGAACAATTTGATTAGTTTCATCAGAGGAGGGAGAAGGGAGAAGAACAACTTTATATAACCGATCTCGTCGGTGATTGGGGTTCCTCATTGCCCCATGGGTAAGCATATATTCAAAGTTGAATTATTTCCTGATTTTTCCGTCAAATGTGACCGCGAACCTTGACCTATTTACATGAAAACAAATATGGTTCACACTTGACCCACGGGTAAAATACACTCAAAGTTTGGTCTTTGTTGGTACCGATCTGTAAAGAGGAACTAGCGAATACAGGTATTGCGCTGACAACAAATGCTAACCGACAGACGATTGGACGGACGGACAAACAAAATCAGGTTTTCTTCTGTACCATGTTTCTGGTATAACTCTGATTGCATCACAGATTAACATCCCCGAATATGTATGTACAGAACTATCCACATGTACTCATACTATGAGCATAAAAATATTCATCAATAATTTCACTATTTTTGTCACTACTGCAGTGCCCTTCACTTTTTTTTTATCAAACTATTTCGATTATGGCCACGAAAAACGCTAACTCCAGATACTTGGGCGGGTAATCCCAGTTATTCTAGTATGTTTTCATCTGCATCAACCAATCAAAGTGGAGGAATACATGAACGATTAAACTGGCAGCACTGATACCATGTAAACCAATATTGCAAGTTACAGGAGTCTCTTTTGTCTCTCTGTAACATTAGAAAAGTACTCCATAGTTGTTACCTAAAGCCTGACTTAATTCAGATATATAATATATATACTAATGCCTAAAAAGTGTGTAACATATTAATCCAATTATTTTTAGGATGACATTTTTCTTGGTAAAGCACAGACACAGACGCTGAGTGGGTCAGTCCCCTGAGGATTTGAACTTAAATCTTAATCTTAATCCGATTATTTTTAGGATGACATGTTCTTAAAGGCATAAAATGAATCTACATGTAGTGCTGGATGGGTCAGTCCAGTGGGGATACAAACATTGTCTATCAGAAGGGAAATGGGTGTACGCAATCAAGATCCAACTCTCCGAACTTCCTCTTCTGAGAAAGCTGAGGTGGTCGAGTTGTTTAGGCGGCTCGCATTATTTCTGGCGATTTGGTGCTTTTTCTGAGGGCGCTAGTTCACAAATCCCCACGGGACGGACCCATCCATGCTGGATGGGTCCGTCTGTTTTATCAAGAAAATGTCCTAAAATACTAAAAATAATTGGATCAGATTTAGCATCAAACCGCTACATTTTCGCAAACAGGGGCTTCGCTTGACTACTGCATTACATGTAGGTTGTTTATGAGGGGATGTGATGCATCTGGGTTTCGAGATTGAAGATATAATCCAAGTCTGCATGTATGAAACAACGATCCAAACTGCTTCAGACCATAGTATACCACAGTCTGTGTTATGCTATAAATATCGTCTGCCAATCAACTAATCATTAAGGGTTTGCTAGTGTAATGTTGTTGTAACAAATTGATGTCACTGTAAAAAAAGTTTTCAATGGCTTTGAGATAGCAAATCACAGAAAGATGAACTTAACACACACGTTATTTAGGTTTCCTAGAGCAATAATATGCTGAACATGATAAACCGGTGAATATTTGAATAAAAAGATGGCTGAAAACCCATGTTGTGAAATTTTCCGTGCAGAAGATCTTAATTTTGGTGGTCAATTTTTTCAAAACTCCGATTCAATACCATTAACATGACTAGAGAGCTACATTAACCAAGAATACCAGTATCCTGTTTGTCGTTATACATCAATCCAGGTAAACCATGATGAAACTGTACCAAGCTAGCCACCTGATTGGCTAACAAATGTAGTTTCAAATTCGCACTAGATGCAGTCAGATATAATATTCCGTGATAATATATCTGAGTTTACTGAGATTGGTTATGCATGTAAGCTCACTCAAAATATCCAGTTTTGAGGATAAACTGCATGTAGGCCTACTTCACATCAACTATGTGCAAATTGATTGTTAGCAAGTCATATGAGCAATATTTGTTCATCTGAACTAGGTACCAACAGATCTATGCTTACAAGAGCTTATAAATATCCTGCTTTCTAACACAAATTTGGAGGTATATTTCATTAGAAGTGGTATCTTGTGTGCAAAAAATTTATACAAAAGTTACGATAACAATGTTTTTACTCATATTTTCATTCAAGTACCAGGTTTGCATATACTTAGCCTGAATTATAATATGTGTGTAAATTTTCCGCTTACTGTGATTTGTTATCTCCGAGATATTGAAACTTTTTGAACAGTGACACCAATCTGTTATATCCACCCAATGTCACACGTTGTATCTACATTGTATGCATGTTAAATCGACGTTGGGACTTAATTTCTAACAAAGGAGGTGTTCGCTTTAGATGGATATTTTTCCCTTCAGAGCCGCTCTCTGCTGCTCTATTGTCTCGCTTCGAGCCGGCCGGTAAATTGTGACGTAATGCTCAGGTATTCCCCAACTCTTTGTCAGAGGCGAGGCCAGTCAGATGGGAAATTCTGGTTCATATTCTCATACGGTTACCATTGGCACATATTGGCACATGCATAATTAATTGGGAAAGCAAGCGTCACCACTTGTTGAGGGTCATTTTCTTAATAAAGGCCTTGATATAAGACAAGTTTAACCTTATAACTTTTCAATTCATAGTTACAACTTTCCGCTGCCCTAAGACGAAATTATATATGTTTAACAATTAATTTTTTGCTCTGCTGGATCGTCAGAATATTCAAATACTGACTGTGTGTGGTGTTGCTAGTGTGCAATTCTATTGACGAATTATAATAAAATAAGGGATTATGTGCGTTATGGGTTCGCTGTCTTTATTTCACTTTAAAGTCCAAAATGATGAAGATGAGAGAAAAAGAAAAAAATGGGAAATTTTTTTTTCGGGTATTTGGGGATTCGAACCAAAATGTTGATTTACTTTCAATCTGTAGTCTGACACTGTAACCATTCGGCCAAGCAGCTGTTACAATTATCAAAATGAGGAATCATGTGCCGAATGGCGGTGAACCACACCCTTTCAGAACATTACAAGCGTTTTGGCATATTTCAATATCATGAAAATATGACACCTTTAACCAGAACGATTCTTCAGTATCATTTTGGATCAAATCCACCGCATTTCGATATGTAAGATTCGTTTTGGTTAAAGGTGTCATATTTTATATATGAATGGAATTCCCTTCAAGAATATCGCCAAAAATTGCAAAAACAAACAAATGCTTATTTTCTAATACTCGTAATATTTTTTTGACAAATCTTATTCTCGGTGAAAATTGAGAATATGAAAATTCAGTATTTTCTCTCTCAAGCTAATAACTTTGAAAGTAAACGAGAGGAAATTATATTTTCGGTTTATGAACGCAACACACTAAGGAAAAAAATACGGCCAAACCGAACATCTCCTTTCTGCGTTGAATCAATGTCGAGTGCCTGCTGGGTCAATTCTGACAATAAAAGAATCTACTGTCTGTAACACCCTTCCTATCCACGATATTTTGGTCAAAATATCAGCTGATACAATTACATTTCATTGAGCACATCAATCATCTTAACCTATTTTGTGTAACTTTCTGTCCACGTTTCAACTATATATAAGCAAAATCAGAGTAAGTCGCCAATACCTGCCATGTTTTTTTAACTCTCTGCGCTGTGTGGCCAGGCCGTAAGCTTGTACTGTAACGTTGAGAAAACATCATGGTGGCCAGAAAATAACCAGCTCAGTATTGACAAATTTCTTTAATTTTGGATGTATTTATTCAAACTTTGAAAGAAAATTACACAAAAAAAGTATCAGCTGATATTTTCACCAAAACGTTGCAGATAGGAATTATAAAGAATATTGCAGCATTAGTTTATTTTATTTGCTCTTTGCCTGTTTATTATTTTCTGTATAATGTGTCATATATCTTGATTGTTATGTCTGTGGCTACATGTGAATGCTCTTGTTGTGGTATGTAACTATACGCAATAAAGTGGATTGAATTGAATCTACATTGGATAGTAGATTCTTGCATGCATAATCAAAATCAGAAATTTGCACATTGTTCGCTCCGACCCAGAACGACATTTGCCAAACAAGAACATCCTCGTTTGACAGTGTGTCTGAGTTGTTTTTGGTATTGAACAGTTGAAGGTCCTCGTTAGACGTAAAATTATACGGTACCTTCACTCTTTAAAATCAGAAACACTGGGATGTATTATTCTCCATGGCCTATAGGTATAGGCCTAAAAAACAGCACACTTGATCCTGACTTACTACTGTTGTTGTTGTTGAACTTGTTGAGATCAACATAATCGCTTTGTTGGAGGAGCTAACCCAGAAACTCTGGCTGTGATAGGTAAATTTAGGGTAAGGGGGCAGCAACAACAACCAAAAATAAAAAATAGACTCCTTAGCCGATTAACAGAAAAAGAGCTACGTAAACTGCATCTCCACAGTTGCCTATATAATACTGTGGTACATCTAAACAATACATTGTACAAGTGATCAAAACCACCAGGGTGATCAATATATCGGGCATAATTTGTCGATTTTTGGGTCACCACCAAAAGCGGCTACACAGTCAAAGTTTGTCGTGTCAAAAGAGGACACGTTCACTCGCCGGTGTATTGTGTAACGTTGAAAATGAAGTTCAAAAGAAGACAGTGGACTATCACATATCAACAAACATTGAATTATTATCTCCAAAATGCAGTTATCAGTACATAACTATGTAATCTAGCCATTTACCTCTTCTGCGCATTTGAATTCCCGAAGCAACCTCCCGCCAGCACCACGGCAATCGGCCATCTTTGACCCGATCAACAACGTGTGACCGAGGACCGGTACAACTGTGTGTGTAACAAGGGGGACAACCGATATACACTCCGACACACACCAATCCGATTTAAACCGATCAAGAGAGGTCTGACAAATTAATGAAAAATTCCACCAGAGGGCAGTTTGAAATCGACGATTTAAACGTTTTAACAGTGAATCCCAACCGAGGACGTCCTCGATTGGCGGCATGTCCTCGTTTCGAAGGTGTGTATACATCTGAATGTCCTCGTTTGCCACAAAATACATACGCATGCTGCATACACACACACGCACACACACACACACACACACATACACACACACACACACACACACGCATACACACACATGTATACATACATGCATACACACACGCACACACACACATACACAGACGCATATACACACGCACGCATCCACACACGCACCCCCACACATACACACACATGCACACATACACACACACACAGACGCATACACCACACACACGCACACACACACACGCACACACAGATGCATACTCACAGGCGCACACATGCATACACACACACAATATGACTGATTATTTACATGCAGGACATGAGAGCTTCTGGACCTGGGCCAGTCCGTGATGGTGGTACATTCGTGAACATCCGGGCACTTTTACATCCGGGTACATCCGGGTTCTTGTACACCCCTGACTGTAGAACATCCGGGTACTCCTATGTTGGCCTATAAGAGCCGGAATTTTTACGGCATTCATCATCTCCAGATCTACAGCCGATATGTTCTCTTGCACAACTTGCTCGAAGCGCTTTCATCGACTGGACAGTTTGCGTTGTCTCGCACGTGCACGCCACGAAGTACCCATGCATACATGTGCGGATTGTGATATAGTCTTTAAGCATCCCAGTTAATTGAGACGTCACCGAAATGTCATACACGGATCACGCTCGCCACTCTCGAGACCGGATATTTCAGTTTCTATGGGAATGCATCTGAGAATAGAAGAACCCATGGAGGTAGATTCGCCGCCGCGTATTGAAGAGCCGATGGAGATTGATCCCAGTGTTGAATGAGAGAAGTAAGAGCTTCGAGCTTCAGTATCATGGATTGCCCGAAGACGTTTAGGTTACACTGAACGAAGATTGAACTTTCTGAAATGTTGGCTTCTGATTGGTCGATAGGACGGTCACCTTCCCCCTAACTATAAATACGGAAACACGCATGTTAGATGTACATTTCTCACAACCTGTACCAGACCCAAACAAATGGAAAAGCCAGCCAATTCCAAGGCAGACGAGCAATCGTTGAAGATTGACGAAAAGGTGCCGGTTCCCGCTCGACTCCCCAAACGAGTTACCAAAAGATACCCGCCCATAACTATGGAAATGATAGATGATTTCTTCAGTGTGGGTTATAGCTCAACCAGGGGAGAGCCCGGAGATCTCCGCTACCATCGCCAGCGATGCCTGACCTGCCTTGAAGGTGTATCCTTGGCCGGATGTGATCTTTGCACGAGGAGAGAGGAAATTTTCCAGTGGGCGAAGTGAATTGAACATCCGGGCACTTTTACATCCGGAGACTTTTACATCCGGGTACATCCGGGTTCTTGTACATCCGGGATCTTGTCGCTGACGTCCACGCCTACATCCGGGTACTTCTATGTTGGCCTATAAGAGCCAACAAATTTACGGCACTCATCATTTCCAGATCCACAGCCGATATGTTCTCTTGCACAACTTGCCAGAAGCCATTTACTCGCCCACAAGATTTGCGACGACACGAGTCCTCCATCCACAACGATGCACGATATACTTGTATAACCTGCGCACGGTCATTTAACCGGGTAGATGCTTTACTGCGCCATGAACGCTTACTCCACGAGGGCGCGACGGAACAATGTAATGAATGTGGTCAACTCTTCAAACGACCCAGTCAGTTAAGACAGCATTGGCGTTTGATTCATGGTCCGTCACCACGGCATGAGCAACAACTTCCCACTAAAGAGGCACCCAGGAGGGTCAGACCCAGTGAAGATGAGCCCGGCGAGACGAATGCCACTGGTGATGCGATCACGGAGAGCCCGCCTATACCCACAGTTCAGAAGAGCCTAGATATCCAGCCGGTCCCTAGCATTACTGTTCCCAGTCATACGCCTGACAACAACGAACATTTTCTGGAAGATGCGGTGGATGTTCCCAGCGATCTCTCACAGGACGCCCATCCAGTGAGTGACATCTATCGGCGCCATTGGCCCATGATACGGCACTGTTTCCACCGTCATCGCCCTATTCAAGATATCTACAATATCCGACTGACCAACCTCGCCCGTCTACGCAGCTACGTGGAAGCCATCTTCAATGACCAAGCTACGTCCTTCAAATTAAATCTGGCGTTTGGTTATGTGCTGCAGCATAAGGAGACAGATCAAGTCCGATACTTTTACCCGAGCGGTAACATCAGGGTATTTGACCAACCGTTTACCATCATTAACCGGGCGTCGCTAGAGATGATGCTGGACCAAGTGGAACAATTGGATGTCTTGGGATGGGCCTATGAACAGCGCCCCAACTTCCAATGGGTCGTAGAGGGGATGACCAATGTTACGTTCTTCGTGACCAAATTACGGAATCTTCCCATCGGGTGAATGTATTCATCCATGCACTGATAAATACTCAGAATGCACAGACAACTATCTGAGGATATGTTGCCTCAACGGTATCCTGGCCTGCCCGACGATGATTAGAATAAACGGTTCAGAGCGAACATGGCCGAAGATGAAACTTTCTGAAATGGAGACATCTGATTGGACAAGAATACATCTAACGGACAGGAACGAATATGACAGATGCAAATGGTGGCCTCTGATTGGACAAGAGCCTTCTTGAATTGTAAATATACCCAACGCGGCTCCCCCAGCGTGGGTATGATGTAACATTGGGGAGAATAAACTATATGAAAAAACTCCTTGTTGTTGTTGTTCTCTCATGTCTCATCCTTGTTGTTGTTGTTGTACTCTCTCCGGTCTGTTAAGGCGTAACGACGGACGTCACTGCATTTCGAAGAATTAGTGACAATTCCATGGAATATCTAGAAAATCAGAGCTTCTGAGCTATTTCACCAGGGCGTTGGAGCATTGAGCTTGGTGTTGGCGGGCGTTGCTACAAGATGACACCTCACACGACGCATTCGGACCAAGGATGGTCCATCTCTACACCAAATACCTTCCTTCACTGCCCCAAAATACCCGCTTTCGCTACTACTCGTACTGATGAGGTCACCAATGACGTCAAAGATGCTGCGGACATGCCTCAAATCGGCATAAGGACAACATGACACATCCGACGACGCATTCGGACCAAGGATGGACCAAGGATGGTCCATCTCTACACCAAATACCATCCTTCACTGCCCCAAAATGCCCACTTTCGCTACTACTCGTCCTGATGACGTCACCGATGACGTCACAGGTGGCGTGGGCAGCCCTCAAATCGGGATGTACACCCCGAGAGCTACAAAAGGACACCCCGCACGACGCATTCGGACCAAGGATGGTCCCTCTCTACTCCAAATACCTTCCTTCACTGCCCCAAAATGGCCACTTTACCTACTACAACCAACTGCGCATGCGCAGATTGACGCGACTTGCTCTTAAAAACACGCCATTCTGACTGTAACCCACACAAGCTTCACTTTGACACCTTCCATGACCCATTCGGACCCATAGCGGTCCATCTCTACCCCAAATACACACCCACCTACCCCCCAAAATGCCTGCTTTCTATCCTACGGCCAGACTGCGCATGCGCAGACTATTGAAAACGGACGAACCATAGGATCATTAGGGGCTCACCTAGACCCCAAAACGTCCACCCAGTATGGGCGTATAACCCCATAGCCATGCAGTATAGGCCTATGGGCTTACCCAGGCCTCGGTGAACTTTCCCAAAAATTTCACCGTTCCGCTTCGAAACCCTTCCCATCGTGTTCTAAATGACGAGACGTGAAAAACAAATCCAAACAACCCATATCACAATGAACGTGTGTGAATTTCCCAGGTTGAACCTATACCCCATATATATAGTATGGAGCTATATAAGCCTATATACAGACCTACCCGGCACTTTTCCAAAATTTTGACCGTTTCGCTCCGGGACCATTCCCATCGTGTTCTAAATGACGAGACGAGAAAAACAAATCCAAACAACCCATATCACAATGAACGTGTGTGAATTTCCCAGGTTGGACCTATACCCCCATATAACCAGTATGGGACTATATGGGCTATATGGTACTTTCCCAAAAATTTCACCGTTGCGCTCCGAGATCCTTCCCATCGTGTTCTAAATGGCGAGACGAGAAAAACAAATCCAAACAACCCATATCACAATGAACGTGTGTGAATTTCCCAGATTGGACCTATATCCCCATATAGCCAGTATGGGACTACATGGGGCTATATACAGACCTCGGTGACTTTTTCCAAAAAAAATTCCGATTCGCTCCGGGACCCCTCCCGTTGTGTTTTTCTCGGCGAGACGAGAAAAACGAGACCCCACAACCCATAGTAAAGCCCACGAAAATAATTGACCACTCCCCCCCCCCTCTCATACAGGCGTTTTCCCCGTATATTGTATATTGTAGAGATAAAGTCCGTATTCCGCATTTTATTTATTTATTTTATTTATTGATTTATTTTCTGTGAAAACACCCGATTGACTGGATAGGCAGGCCCCAATAAGCCCGGGGACCAATATTACCCCTATGGGATAGGATTGATAGGAGTTTTAGGGTAGAGTCCGTGTTCCACTTTTTTTTTCCGGAGAAATTTTACCTGCACCCAGCCATCTATAGCGGCCTAGAGTCCGTGTTCCGTTTTTTATTTCCGGTAGATGTTTTTACATGCACCCAGAGGTCAAAGGCCGCCAGGGGACGCTTCCTATACTTTAGCCTGGAAACAGCGCCCCCTGGCGGATGCAAGAGTTACCTCCCCCGGCAAAACCTGACCTTAAATACTCTTTGTATACTACTCACCTAGACCCCGAAATGCCCTCCTCGATCTGCCTGCCTACTGTGCATGCGTCATCAGCACTTTTCGACAAAAATCAACGCATGGCCTCGAGCCCCCTCCCATCCTGTTCTACAGCTCGAGATAAAGAAAACAAGGTGCCGCACCCATACCGCAAATGTCCATGAGTGAGTTCCCTATTCGGACTAACATTGTCCACTGAGCCAGTATGGATCTAACATGCCTGAACTTCTCAGCGAAAGTCAACCCATGGCTTCCAGACCCTTATCATCGTGCTCTGCATCGCGAGACAAAGAAAACAACGTGCCACAACCAATAGTAAAATCCACAAGGAAAAAAAATGACCACCCCAATACTTCCATACCGCAAATGTCCATTTTTGGGTTCCCGATCGGGCCTATACCATAGCCGTATATAGATCTGCCCACTGGTAGGCATGTTAGGGTATTTTAAACCTTGCCTAGTATGGGCTGACTCGTGATGAAGTGGATAACGTGCCCGATTCTGGAGCGCGGTAGAGGTTGGTGAGCAAAAAGAAAATTTCGGCATGCACTGTACCACTTTTTTTCTGTCCTAAAGCTCCATTGCATGTATGCATGAAAATCAGTTATATCCATGAGATTTTCATAATTAGTTCGTTCAAAATAATGCCAATATGGTCGTAAATAAAACTGGGTCGCATGGAAGTTCAGGTCTCGATCACAGGCCCAATGTGACTGGATACGGGTAATATGATTGGAAATCGCCATCCACATCCCGCAAGATTCGCTTCTTCGAGAAGAGTCTCGCGCTCAAGTAGTAGCATCTTCACAAGTTCAGGTAAGTAGTAAATCCTCGGTCGATACACTGGCTCGCGAGGATGAAGTAGTAGCCTTCTCCCTAAATTTTGGGGGGCGATTAGACGCGTATGATTTCCTCGTATGATCTCCCGCTCAGTCACCCGTAACCGTTTCTATCAACTGACGGCGTTAAACTGCAAAGATTAGTCTCTGTAATAGTACTGAAATACCCGACATACCGGTATTTGACATCCACTGAGTGGTAACTGTGTGTTAAAACGCGGTATAGTGGTGAACTATAGGCATCAGATTCCTAAATAATTTACACGTTCGGCAGTATTAGCAAAATTGTACCAAAAGAATTTAGACTTTCATATTTTGACAGGAAGTAGTTTATTTCAAGTGCTACAAGGTGACAAACTTCTTGTCAAACATTATTGTCAAAACAAATCGAAAAAATTCTGATCTTTGGCAGACATTACGTGTACGAATCCGGACTTTTTTTTGACTTTGGAGCCTGAGACCTCTAGTTCTCCACAAGCAACTGCGAAACGAATCCATATGAGTTGTCGCTCTTGGTTAACTGTTTCCCTGGCGTTACATTTCATACTTATTTTAATTTCTGGGTTATAATGAATAGATTATTGGCTAACTTCCTGCATTGTTGGTGTATCCAGTAAGGTTCATAAATTGATTACAAAAATTGGTTCAATAATCGCTTCAAATAATTAAGATACTCGCTGTTATTTTTGTTAAAATCCCTCAGATAAGACCCCGCTATAACATATATAAGGCAATAAAATTGCCTACGTTGGTAGCGTGACTACACTAGTCAAAAAAATTGAAATTTTGAATTGGATGTTGACCGATGATGAAGTTAGCGGAAAAGGGGAAAATGTTCTTGGAGCGATGATGTAAGAGGGGATCCTCGCACTCAAAATAGTGACTTGGCTCCCACTTACGTGAGAGTCGTGATCTCACTATCACGAAGGCATGACTCTCTGTTGAGATTGGAGACATGTTTATCGTAAAATGACGTGCTGTAAATATCACCTCTCCCCCTCGGAATCAGAACAAATTGAACGAAGGGAGAGAAAATTTAGTCTCCATACATCCATACAAACTCATTGGACCGTACCTGAGGACCACGAAACTGATATTCTATAGAGTCTTATCACTAATTCACTACACTGTTGATAATATTTATGTCCATTGTTGTCGTAGTCACGACGTTGCACGGATATTACATATTTCCGAACCAACAATTTCGTATGGAGTTAAATCTTTCATACCGTGAGAAAATTCTCCCGATCCACATAGGGCTCCGATGACATGCAGAAATAGTATTATGAATTGATGTACAGGACTGAAAATTATATTGAAAAATTCCCATGTTATTATCAAATACTACGCGTTATGAAAAGTTAACTACCGGTACTTATATCCTTGCGGCTAGGGGGTCTGAAACTTACCACACCAGTCTGAGTCAAGTTCAACCATTGACGTTATTTTCCCAAAACGTTTTTCTGATAACTCCCACATTCTCAATTTGCTCATGATCCTCTAATCAGAGGGTTTGCAAATGGGAGTAGGCTATAATTTGGACCCATCTGACGTTGGGTCAGTGTTTTGCTAATCTACATGCCCGGTTTGCGTCTGCGTCGGACGTAAGCTAACATCTCAACCCTTTTACAACATGTAACCATCTGGGCCATCTATGCCTGGTAAGGCTTGGATGGCGAAGTGTACGCAAATGAGCCATTTTATTCGACCGGTTAATGAAACGGATCTTACACTACTGCACAAAATTCCAATTAAAAAGCCATTAAAATGCGATTAGAATGCCATTAATATGCGAATATCCATTAAAATCCTCATTAATTTTTGTATCCAACATTTTTAATGGACAAAATGTCGCCCCATTAAAACACCATTAAAATTAAACTGAATGGCACACTGAAAACAATTGCCATTAAACTAAGTTGGAATTTAAGGTCTCAAATTTTAATGGTCTGTAGATGCCATTATGCATGAAGCCGGAATTAATGACCTGCATTTGCCATTAAAATTGTTAATGGGGTCAGTGAAAAAGGGTAATGGCTTTTTAATGCCATTAATCTACCGCTAAATTGCAATGTTCTGAAGCTAATGAGGTTTATGCAAGGTATAATATTAATGGGCTGTTAAAGGCAATCACTCAACCCTCAATTCGATTGAACTTGTAATATGGTAATGTATATAAACTTCAGAATCTATAGACTTGATTGTCCCGACTTGATGCTTGAATTTCAGTCCTACCATATATATATGAGAATATAGTGAATCATAATTTTCTGTATACTCCGCATGTATTTCATGTTCACCCCTGCGAAAACAAATGTAACTGAGAATAAAATATATAATTTCACAATGTAGATAATTCAGGATTTAATTTGGAGCAGGCTGGCTGACTGCAAATCAAAACCCAAAGGTATCCAGCCAGCTGCTGTACATGCACACTTCATTTGAAGATAATTGTACCTGTTATACTGTCGTGTATACAACAATTAAAACATCAAACCCCTCGGCTTTCCTCAAGGGCTCGATACCCCTGTGTGGTGCCATAGTACCATGTTGCTTTATAAAACAAGAACATATCATGAAATCATGTACACATTATGCACAAAAAGGGACAAAACTGCATACCATAATGGTCGATGCAACTATTTTTATAGGCGTCTAAACTACAAGTAGATAAATAAGCTTCCAAAATTTGCCGGCGAAACTGAACATGGTTCTGCAGCTGATGTGGCAAAAGACAAGAAAATATCATGAAATCAAGCTCCGATTACGTCTAAAAAGGAGCAAAACTGTGTCAAATACCGGTCGAGGCGACTCATTTTCATTTTTTTTGGAGTGGGATACTATAGTTTCAGTTTACAAACAAAAACACATTAATCAAATTCCTGTTCCCCCCAATCAAAAATCTATACTATTGTTTTACTGAAAATCAAAATTGAGATCTGGTGCACAAATAGTCTAGTTGAAAAAGTTTTTAAAATATAACTTTTCATTGTTATAGACACAACCAGAAGACACTCAATGATACATACATGAAGTTCTCTATTAAAAGTCAAATGTGAAATAGTGCATTTTTTTCAATACTGTTATAAAATCTATTACAACAACAACAACAACAACAACAACAACAACAACTAACTTACAGATATTGATACATATGTTTTCGATACGTGGAGTATCCACTTTCATACAGATGTGCGAGGAAATGAACGTATTTTTGTTTCATTTCTCCTGTTTCACATAACCTTGAAATATGTCGATGTTGGTCAGTGTTTTATATATTGTCGCGTAGCAAAGTTTGACGGAAGGCATCGATCTCCGAATATTGGAGAATTAGCCGAGGCGACACGTGGAGGTGGATTGGGTGATTTCCCGCACACATCAACGTTGATGTCTGCATATAGTTTGGAGAAATTTGCAGAGGAGAACCGATCACGAGTTGATACTTGTGAATTGTTAACGCAAATATCTGTCACGACTATATGCTTGTCGAAGGGAGAGAATGAACAGATACGTTTAGTACTCAGAATGAGGCCGCACTGCATCAAAAACATGGATGAAGCTGTCACAGAAAGTTTGAGTGATAATTAGTCTTGACATTATATAAACCTCTTTTATATAGTGTTTTCTGGTCTCTGATGGACTTGAAAATCTCATGACAATTATATGCACAAAACATCTTTATGTAAAAAACTTACGTCAGCAAAATTACTTAAAAAAAATAATTATATGAAAAATTAACGATGCAACTATGCTGTAAAATTGTCTTAGATGTTTGATTCATCCCCATTTCGAAAATGCTTCTGACTCTCCTTCCCCTCTCTGCCTCCCTTGTTACATAAGCTAAATTCCGCGCCCGACCTGGATCAGGTCGGGCAGATTTCTGCTTCAAAGATTCAATGTGGCCAACTGTTTTGTGATCGTATGGATAGAATACATATTTATCAACTTTCCTGGTCATTTATTTACTCTGTCCAGCTCCCTCAACGGCAAAAGAAAAAAAATTAATAGCCGGCTTGAGTAGTCGCGTTTAACACCATCTAAATTCAGGATTTTACATTTTTCGTAAGTTTCCTTCTAATGCGTGATACTGACAGTTGAAATTTTAGATTCAAATGCAAACAATGTGAAAGCTATAAATTATAGAGCGAAAATTTAATGATAGGCCACATTGACTCTTCGATGTAGATATCCGCCTGACCTGATCCAGGACGTCAGCGGTAGAAATTTTGCGATAGGAATTTTCGATTCGACGGCTAAACCGTACGTTGTAAATATCACAAAATTTATGTCAGTAACTACCGCCTCTCCCTCATTTTAAATAATGAAGTTTAGTCAAATATGCGTATATAGCGTAAATATGGCTTTTTATATTCCATTATCAACGTTCTAAGAAACACTTTTGTTCCAGTACAGCGTTCTAGCTATAATCTTTCGATTTCATTGTAAAGTATTTGTCTGCATTCTTATGAGAATTTTTTTCAATTTATTCAGTTATGCAGTCCCCTCAATTAGGCACTGGGAACAGCAAAGCTGAAGCCAATGCCGTAACAAAGGTAACTTTGCCTCAGCAGTTTTTAACATTGTGTTAAATGGGGAATATATCAGTGCCACAAGGAATTTTTGCTGCAGCATTTATCTAAATTGTGGGGGCTGATTGTGAAAATATTTTACTTTTTCTAACAGCAGCAGCCTACCATAAGGGTTTATACAAATGCGTTGGAATGTAATTAGGCCATCCTCCATAAAGTAGGTTTGTATACTGGAACCATGACTAGAGATGATTAAACATGTTAAATAGGCATGATCCAAATGCAGTGTGTTAGTCACGATATGCATTAAAGTCTGATTTTATATGGAGTTCCGTACATGAATTACAAATTTGTAATGAAAACAAAAACAACAACTAAAGGATATGGTACGATAAGACGGGAATTTGGCATATATGTGGTTGTGTTTTAATGTAACGGCAAGAGAAAATATATGTACACAATATGGGAAATTTCTAGCTGGTTTGCGTAATAATTGTAGTTATGACATGAAACTGAAACCCGCAGCATGTGCTATTTCGTGAGAAATGGGTCTAACTCGAGTCATTTATATTTAGACACGAAGGATCCCTTGGACCAAAACGACATTTAGCTTGGTGATGTGGCATTATAGCTCGACTGCTGGAAAAATTTTTTGGGTCCAAGGGGTCCTTCGTGTCTAAATGTGTCTTTAAATGACTCGATGTAGACCTTTTTTCCACGAAATAACACATGCTGCGGATTTCAATTTCATGTCATGAAAACAATGATAACGCAATCAAGTTTTACATAGTGTTCACATATATTTTCTCTTGTCGTTACATTAAAACACAATTATTTTGAGGACATGTTATTTTTTCGATTTCAACCGCACCACGTAAGGCCAAAATCCCGTCTTATCGTACCATCTACTTTACCAAACTGATAGTCATATACCAGGTGGTTATTTCAACATGAACTGGGAATAAGTCTGCTAAATCTCGAGACCTAATAAATGCAGCAGATGAAAAACTGTATTGGCTCAATCTGTTTTGTTTTTCTTGCGGTTGTACGTATCTGATCTGGCTGAGCGGTGGGTTTCAATTCTACAAAACATGCGTAACAGAATGAAACGGCATTCTAATAACTGTGAGTGAGCAGTATATGGGACGTTTATACCTTGAACTGTTTGGGTGCCGTGGGGAAAGGGATGTGTGCATGTACATAATCATTACTAGATGGGGTTCAAAGAGCAAAATTTAAAAAAAGATAATCTCGTTGACAGACAATATCAATGTGATGTAGCCACTGCGTTCACGAATAGCCTTCTCCTTGTCGCAGACATTGACATACAATCTTGTCTAATCCATGCACCCTAACATCCCCACACACACTCAGGTCAATATTTTAGTTTGCCATTTCTGTCCTTAGATGGTTGCCAACTCATAACTTTATCCCTTTCATTTGTTGTGGAGCCTCTGTGTCAGTATGGACAGCAGCATTGCCATTCCTGCATTTTGAAATTCACCGTACTTGCAGTCCCCTCATTAGCAATGTCGAGGCAAATGATGTAGCGAAAGTAACTTCACCTCAACAACGCATTGTGTTAAATGCAGGTTTGATGCAACAGGATTATTACCAGGGCGGGTTCTCATCATGGATTTGGCTGCATCTGTATACAAGAAATATTGTTTGCGGCGGCATTTATATCTTATAAAATTTCTGCGATTCACAGTGGTTTGTGGCATTCACAATTGAAAAGTAAAAACTGACTTTGCGAAGTTTGCGCATTGCCGCTGCGCATGTTGTATTCCCTTACTCTTAATCAATTTATTGGTCGAATACAGGTTTCACAATTATACTTTGCTTTCTCTAGTTATTTTAAATTACACCATAATGCAAGTTCCGTTAGCCTCATATATCATGTTGTATAATGCTGGATATTCACTTCCAGGATAACCACCTGGAAATACAGCGCAGAATTGATATGATGATTATGCTGGATGTCCGATATCCTGGATTGATGTGGTTTTTTTGCATTCTTGAGTATGGGATATCCAGGATAATGCTTTGTCCGAATTTCGCAGACCGGATTATCCTTGCTATCCAGATCTAGAGATAAATGTTGATTCACCTGGAAGCCAACGATTATGTGTAGAGTTAATTGTATACATCCTGAAATGGCGTTTTCTTTGAAAGTGATTCATTGATTGTGGCCAAACTTGGCATCGTGTCATTCAGCATGTCACATAGGCCTGCAGGGGATGCTAGAGATTCGTCGTTCTGTGTATAATAATTAGCTAAATATCAGAAATTTAGATATACTTAGCAGTGCTACATGTAGTGTTTTAGCTAATCAGGCTAATTATTAACTAATATTCATGAAGGAACAATTCTCTAGTAACCCACTCTTTATGCTAGACGGCCATTCGTGAGACTGCCAAGGTGTGGGCAATCAGGGCTGTTCCAGATATTGATCTCGTACTGGAAAAATGCTGTCGTGAATTGTGGTTTAGCCACAGAGCCTTGGTACCAAAGCAATCCGTTAATTACAGGACTAAATAATTACTTAATTCTTACAATAATTAGGATCAGAAAAACGGATACATTTATGCCACAAAATTGGCATTAAATCAGTGATTTATTAGAGGCCATTAAACTCCATGCCATTAAAAACCCATGGCATTTGTCTACCCATTAAAATTTATTAACGGCACTCTTAATTTTTATGCAAATAATGGCATTTTAATGGGTTGATTAATGGTGAATTGATCCATTAACATTTTTAATGGTAGAAATACCATTAAATATAAACCTTTAAAATACCATTCATTTTGGCCATTAACGTTTTAGAATAGCTTGTGGAATTCAATGGGTGTGATCGAAGCTTAATGGGGCATCATCCACCTAAAACGGATGCAATTAATGGCATTTTGATGGCCAAAGTTGTTGGTATTTTAATGGTGTTTTCATGGTAAAAGTTATTGGTGTGTTGATGTCCAGTTGTGCAGTAGTGTTATACGGTATTTATGTGATTTTTACATACAGCTGTTCAAAATAGTCATTTTACGCCGGCACATGAAAGATCATATGATCTCGAAGAAAATGTTCCATTTGAACTGGAATTAATTTGGTGAAGCTTTTGCTCATTGTGCTGCAAAGTATAAATAGGGGGAAAAGAAGAACCATTACATTTTGTATACGTCGTCGATGTGCGTGTATCCAAGGGATAGATTATGATGTTAGTTGTACACATCTTCATTTTATCCAGCCAATTTCTACGTTCCCACTTCGAACCTGCCTTGATTTATCTGACCCCTTCAGCGTTCAAAATCCGAGGTGTCAATTTTACCCGCTAATGACAGAAGAACCAATCAGAACGTACACATCGATTGCGAGTGAAGTCACATAGAGTGACATCATCCTCTATTAGCGGCGTCCTTCCTCCTAATATGGTGCCCACTAATTAGGCCAGCCAATCAATAACGCTCTTGTGCGACCCATTTCGAATTTTAAATGTTTTCGAGGTCAGTGACGTCTCGTGTCTATTTATAAGTTATTTGAACATTGAAGGGGTCCAGATATATCAAGGGAAGTTCGAAGTGGGAACGTAGAAATTGGCTGGATAAAATGAAGATGGTTGTAGGGGAAGCCCTTCATTCTATATATAGTGAGCCAATGAGAAAGCCATCATATTCTTCAGCCAGTCTCCTCGCTGAGTGAGTGGCGCCGTTAATGTCAAATTCCCGCTGATTTTAACCGCGGTGTAAACCGAATTTTAATAGCAGTATAAATCCAATTGTCCGCGTATTGCTAGGACAAAATCAGAAACTGACAATTGAGAAGAATAGAACAATTAGAAGAAGCAAAATAACTCGCCCACAATCGGGCACGTTTTTTATGGTAATATGTACGAGTAAAGAGCATGATTGTGTGTGTCTTTCGAGCCGTAATATGTGAAAGTCTTTAGCAGTAGGAAGAGAGCAAATTCCTTCTTAAAAATGTGACTGAGATTTTTGTTCCCCACGGGTAAAATTGAACAGGGCACTATTTGTGAAGGATGACGTCACCTCCGGTCATATCCGGTCATTTCCGGCAATCTCCGGGTGGTGTTTTTTTGGGGTTAAAATGAGGGATTCTAGCGTACAATGGACTTTGGAAAGTGGATTCCAAGTCACCAATCAGCGTGCTGTATTTTAGTCAATGAAATCGTTAGAATCTTAATCGAATAGCTGAGTATAGTTTTAATATCCAATAAAAATTCACTAGTTGAGGATATATAAACCTGGCTGGACTTCTGAATTTCATTTGTCACTCACCAACATGGTTCGTGAAAAACAGATGCCCAGAAAAACTGCCAGAGGGAAGGTGCCTCATATAAACAGTGCCACCAAGAAGAAGCGTGCACCAGCCACCGCAGGTGTGAAGCAACCTAACAGATACAGACCAGGAACCGTCACCCTCCGGAACATCCGACGTTACCAGAAAATCTCAGAGCTTGTCATTCGCAATGGTCATTCCATCGTGTTGTCCGACATATCGCCCAACAGTTCCAGACAGATCTCCGATTTCAGGGTGCGGCAATTAGTACCCTGCAACAAGCGACTGAAGCCGACTTGGTCGACGTTTTCGAGCCGGCTAAGCTGTGTGCCATCCACGCCAAACATGTCACCGTCCTGCTCAAGTATATCCAACTGGCGAGCCGATTATTTGGGGAAGTAGCGGAATAGGCCAACCATTTCTCCAAAAGAGAACTTGTATCTGATGCACATGGGTTAAATCCGGGTCACTTCGTGTGACGTCACTTCCGGTGACGTGACGGTCCAGCAAGATTGATCTCCCCATGATCCCAGTGACTTCCAAAGTGAATCTATACGGGGAATGCCTGTATGGGGTATAGGGGGTCATTCTTTGTCTTGTAGATTCTACTATGGGGTGTGGCATCTTGTTTTCTTTGTCTCACCACGTAGAACGCGATTGGAGGGGTCTCGAAGCCAAACGGTAAAGTTTTTTGAAAGGTTCACATATGCCTGGACAGGGTAGGTCCATACTGGTGCAGTGGACAATGTGGGTCCCACTGGGAAACCCACTCCTGGACATTTGTGGTATGGGTTGTGGCATCTTGTTTTTCTCGTCCCGACCTGTGGAACTCGATGGGAGGGGTCACGAAGCCCAGCGGTAAATTTTTTTAAAGTTAAGGTAGGTCTGATGGGGTGGATAGGTCCATGCTGGCTCAGTGGACAATGTTTGTCCCACTGGGAAATCCACTCTTGGACATTTGCGGTATTGGTTGTGCCATCTTTTTTTCTCGTCTTATCACGTAGAACCATAGTGGTCCGACTGAGTCGTATGAGGTGTCATCGTGTAGCTCTCGTGGACCATCCCACTGGACTAGTGTTTCGTCCGTTTTCAACATTCTACGCATGCGCAGACAGGGAATGTTGGGAAAATGGGCACTGGAAGGGACGTTTTGTGGTCGAGGTTGTCCTGAGTGGGCCTGTATGAAGTATCAGTGTCACATTCGTTGGCATATATTTGCCCTTCGAAATTTTCTGAAAAACCCTCGTTCCATTTATGGGGAGTAGGAGAAAAGGGAGTTTTGGAGGTGCAATGGAGTGCCTTTGGAGGAGATTTTTCTATCCCGCTACCTCGGGGCGCTATTGTATCGTGTGGGGAGACTAATGTGACGTTATCAGAAATAGAGAAAATCCAGTTGCTCCCTTAGTAGTAGAAAAAGCAGAAACCCAGTATATTTGCCCTGTGGCCTATTTGGAGAGATTTTTTAGTAACACCTTAACGCCCCGTCTTAACGCCTTAACGCCAGTCTTAACGCTTCAACGCCCTGGTGAATTAGCCCAGAAGCTCTGACTTTCTAGATATTCCACGGAATTGTCACTAATTCATCGAAATGCAGTGACGCCCGTCAACGCCCGCATCAAAGTCTTAATGCCTTATCTTAACACCCTAACGCTCTATCTTAACGCCTTACTGCCGTAGCATAACGCCTTGACGCCATGATGCAGACAACAACAACAACAAGGATGACAATTCAATCATTTTATTATCCCCAATGTTACATCATACCCACGTTGGGGAGGCGCGTTCGGCACGTAATCGTAGGCTTTTGTCTGTGTAACCTAAGCGTCATCGGGCAGTCCAGGATATTGTTCAGGCAGCATATCCTCAAACAGTTGTTTGGGTATTTTGATCGCATTTACCAGAGCCTCGGTGCATGGTAACCCCATATCCTCTTCCAAGTGACTCTTGGTCTTTATGATGGACCTGTGCGTGGGGTCGCCTTTCATTTCAAGCGGCAGCATGGTATACGGTTCATAGGCCGCCATGGCTGTTCGCCTGACGCAGGAGCGCATTTGCATGTACGTCTGCTGTAAGTTATTCTGTCCGACGTCTTCGATTATCGCAGCCTTACCAATAATAGCTGCTGTCACAATACGATCCCGAAAGGTAGATGCTTCCTCACATCCCTTGGATGTGGGCTAACTATCTGAGATCAAGCTCTCCCTATCTGTTGGTAGACTTTCAGCAGTCTCTGTATCAGCATTCGCCTCAGTGGACTTTTCTGAATCTGAATGAAAATTCTTCTGGTGTCGAATCATACCGTAATGTCTGGTGAACGCGCCTTCACACTCAGAGCAAGTATAAGCCATGTTGACCGTAGAACGTCGATTTTGCACGTTTTGGGAGTACACTTGCTTTTATGGACAGTAACGCCCGCCAACGCCCAGCTTAACGCTTTCAGAGATAGAAGGGCTCCTCGACATTGGGATCAATCTCCATCGGTTCTTCGCTTCGGGTAGGCTGATCGACCTCCATGAGTTCTTCCATTCGAGGATGCAGGGAAGGGGGATAGAAGATCAATCACCATCGGCTCTTCAATTCGGGAATGCGCCTTATAACGTTTGGTGAACGTACGTTCGCACTCAGAGCATGTATGACCCATGTTGAGGGTTGAACGTCGACTGTGCGTGTTTTGGGAATACACTTTCTTTGATAGACAGTAACACCCGCCAACGCCTTAATACCCGTCTCAATGCCTTAACACACTTTCTTAACGCCTCTCAATGATGCGTTCAAACAAATGCAATTTTTTTAGCTATTGCTCTGACATACGCTGCTTTTCAGTTCATTCCCGAGATTTTCAACATCGACGCTGTTCTTTCGATTTCCATATGGACCGGATCCTTGTCCAACAATTTCATATGAGTCACGAGGTCGGCATACTTCCAACGTAAAGCCCATCTTAATGTGGGTGCCAATGTGTTATGGACTAAAATTGCGTCTTCCTCTTTCGAATACCCTTTGTGGTGAAACTTGTGTTCTGTGGCCTCCAACGTCTCGCTCATCTCGGCGTCCATACTTTCTTTGAACAAATACTTCCATGGCCTGGACTTCACGTTGTGCTCATTTCCTTGTACGAGTTTGGTTGGCCCTCCACGGTTGGGTGATATTCTAGGACTGATGGTATGTAGGGAAGCCCCTGTGTGGGAATGGGTTGCTGCTGCTGGACGAGTGCTGCCAGGTGTCGACTCGGTGGATGGTGTAGAGGTATATAACGGGTAACAGATGGGTCGTCAACCGGCGATCTTCGGGGTATGATCTTTTAGGTCTAAGAACAGGTAGCCGTGCGGACGACTTGTCGCGGCTTGAAACGCCTGCATGAAATGGTCGACGATCTGAGGATAGATTCGACTACCAAACACACGGATTTGTGCTCTGTCGATGGGATTGGAAAACAACACAAAGTATTGACAGTTCAAGGTATTATTT
>JAVTVY010055026.1:0-30905 GCA_036873755.1 Hanleya hanleyi | reverse complement strand
CCCTCCCCGTCCATCTCCATGTTCTGAGTCATGACCAATCACAGAGCTTCTCCTTGATTTATGGATGTATGTTTGAAAACGTCAATGTTAGGCCACAACTCTGCGGGAAAGACAGATTGACCTCTAGATTCATGAGAGAAATGTCTCCTGGAATTGATCAAAATATATAAAATATATTGTTAATGTTCAACGAAGGTCAATCATCATGGTTTCGAGAGAAGAAAATATTCATAGGAGTTTTACATATACCAAGCACCTGTCGCTCCTAGATGGGCCATACGAGTGACCTGGATCTGCATGAAAACCTGTGTCTCAGTCCAAGCCACAGGCAAGATGAGGAGTGTTTCTTTTTGGATCAGGTTTTAATCGGATTGGATACGGAAGAGTTTGGAATTCACAAGATGTCAACCAAAAAAAAAAAATATTTACTGATCATATCAAGAGAGATAGAGAGAGAGAATTACGGTTGATTTGCCATAGGCCTATCCCATATGTATATAATTTCTGAGCAATAACTTCTGAACTGAAATCTTTGAAAATAAATGACAAATAGAACATCTTTATTACGGTAGTCCCAAAATGCTACTGAAAAGCAGAGAGTACCATACCTCAAAGTTCACAAATGGATTTAGATGTTTTTATCTTCAAATATTCATTATTTGTGCAAATCATTATACCAGTGAAGCCTGAATATAGATCTATGAATGTTCAGCTTGCTGTGATATAGGTATAGCTATGATCTATTTCTTTCAAGATACTCATAATTTTCACTGGAATTTGCATGAAAATTTGTTGTTGTTGTTGTTACTGCTAAATGGGCTTTATACTATTCGGATGAAATGGGCTACGTAATATCGCCATATCTCAACAAGGCTTCAAATCATTTGAAATTTCTGAAATAATGCGGCAGATAATAGATTTGAGATAATATCGGTCCCATAAAATTAGACTGAGTCGATGTCTCCACGTGGCTGCGATCACCAACGAATCGACTGAAGGTTGCAAACCGGAAGAGTTCACCACAAATAAACAGCCAAATTACGTAAGAAGTATTGAAACTTCGAACTTATCATTAAAAGAGCTTAGTACCAGTAATTATCCTTGGTATTTAATCTATAAGTCCGACGTGATTATCAGTGTGAAACAGCGGGGTTTTCCCCAATCTCGAAACCAGAGCTATCCGGTCCTGTCCTCCCTACTAGGCTCTGGGACGGCGCTCAGGCGTACGATCGATCATTGGCTAGCACACAAAACCCTAGAATTCAGAACATAACGAGGGCGTCTCTGTGGAGATAATGTCGATGTCCCGACGTCATGGATGTTACGAGCGCGTCTGCGCGATGACGGACTCAATATGCATTCTTGCGAAATATTTTCTATTATGACGTCAAGACGCCATGACGCTTGCCATGCAAGTGACTCGTGACTGACGTTTCACAAGGAATTGGATATGTTCCAATGGAACAGGAAGAGGACAAGTGAACGAATTTTTCAATGCATTATGGGACCCACTTTCAGTGAGCGTGGTCCCAGGGGTTCGTAGGAGCGGCCAATTTTCCAGCGGAGAGCGACCCCTGGTGGCGAGGTTGGGGTTTTCCCCACGACGTACGGCTTTCAATCTCGAGATAACGTAACGAGGTTTCTGACTGGCTAAGAGTACCGCCTTATCAAGGCCAGCCAATCACAACGCCAGTACTTGAATACGTTGCTTCAAGCAAATATGGCGGACAGAAATGTTTCCGTACACAACAACGGTCCTTCGATAATCCTTCTTATAGTTGGGGCGGATCAACGATGTGAAGGAATGGAATTCGGAATAAACAACCTGTATTCATAAAGTATAGTAGCAGAACACGGCTTTAAGGAAGAGACGGGGCGCGGTCTAAATGGGGCAGGGCGCGGTCTAAATGGGGCAGGGCGCATTTTCGGGCATCTCAGAAGGGGCGGGGCGCACTCTGAGGGGGGCGGGGCGGAGCGCCCCTCTGGTTTACGCAAGCGAGGGGTCTGCTGTTGGGCCTGTGGTAGCAAGCCTGTGGCAGGCCGATTCGCAGGCTGGCTTATATACACTGATTACATGTTTTATACACATACACATAAGATTACAATTATTTGTGTGCCTTACTATATGCATACATTTCTTCTTTTATCTAGTAATTTTGTAAGCATAAATGAGTTACATGTATTATAATGCCCAGGATCATCAATTTACTCTTCCATGCTCCAAAACAGTGTATATAACAGCACTGGAGGGCATCTGGGGTGATTGATCTGGGGTGTCATTGTGCACACTCCAGGTCATGGTAAGAATAGGTCTCAGCCCCTCGGAGAGCTTGTCGTAAGAGGCGACTAACGGGGGCACCTGTGGCCGTGGGGTCCCAAGTGTGAAAAGGGATAGGACCTTGTGAAAAGGAATAGGAACCTAATGTCGTGATATGACTGAAATAGTGTTGAAAGCGATGTTAAATCGTATTCAATCAATCACTCACCCCTATATAACAGCAAACGGTCAATTGGAAGGTAGGACGGCTTATTGATTATGTGACTAAAGCATAAAAATTATTGTGGATCTCATATTATACACTGTATATAGTGACAGAGCTTGGCGTCTTATGATCATACATGAATGAGAAGGAAAAAAAAATCAACAACGCCTGCAAAAAATACTTATTCCAAACCTGTCCCACTTACCTTATGATATTCTGTGTTTAGTATGACTGTCAGGCTCACTAGTGGTGGTACAGGTGTAGCCAAGTTTACATAGCTTCGTTCGTTCTCATATCTCAATGAGAACAGGTTTTACGAAAATCACCTCCTGTGATGTCTCTTGAACCAAGAATGAACAGAGTTAATACTGGATACAATTCTGATGACTTTGTAAATTTACGGCTTCAGTATCATGAAATTTGATTTTATCATGGCGCAAGTGCTAGCTATTTAACCCAGGAACCAAATCAGCACTATGATTGTTACTGACCCCCTGATGATCGATTATTTCACTCTGCATGGTACCTTTTTTTGAAGAAGAAAAAACAGGTGGCCTGATAATCATGTATGCAGTATATTTGGTGTCGAGTACATGTATCAAAATACCAAAATAGTCCTCGTACAATGATTAATACAAGTGATGCCTATATTCAGACCAACAATGTTGGCTCAAGAATATAATCACAGAAACAAAGCGTTGTATACAGACATCCATCTCTGTCTATCAATATCATTACCACCATGTTTCAAGGATGAGTACCAAACTTAAATCGCATAGGCATATGATCTTGGTACAGAAACATTAGAAAAAAAAGTTTGATCAGATTGACCTATATTTTCTGCTTTACTAGGGTGAACTCAATTTTGTCACCAATTGCTTGCTGCCATCAACTGCTTGTTCTTCAACATACATTGAAGGGTTCTATTTTTATATCACCAAGGCCCGAGGGATTCTCAGTGCTCTGCAGGGTTCATGTTCAATAAAGCGGATAGGGATGACCTTAACGGGACTTGACCAGAAAATCGGTCTTTGGCAATTTCTTCCCATTGGTTTGGAGTATGGCAGAGTGTAAAATAGGAAAACAAATTCTTGCAGCCCATGGGCAACCAACATCTCCAAATGCATTGAATTGGGTTGCCCAAAAGAAATACTGATTGCCCTGGGCAACCGGGCAAAATGCTATTTCGCAACCTGTATGATCATGAAAATTTCACAAAACAACATGTCAATCTTAATATGAGGAGGATATTGTAAGAAGGAAGATGAAAAAAAAAAAATAAAAGTTCATATTTACGTTTTATATTTTGTATGATATTCTAGTTAATAACTTGAATGAGACTGTCAATCAAGCTTAACTTACTAAAAAAAATGCATTTTTAAAATTAATATCAAAGATGAAGCCGCAAACAAGGACTGCTTAGGTTATACATTTATCAATCCTTAGAAAAAAACAATCACCCTGTAGCACTGTCACATGCAATGACGTGTGACCTCCGGCTTCAATTTGTTGTTTTGTATTTTCCACATCTTAACCTGATCTACAGTATGGAAAATATTCTGAATCAGTGATGAATGGATTATTTTCAATTTTTATGTTGCCCAAGTTGTCAACAGTGTAAGCCTAATGATCTATTTGTGTAATAGTAGCACACGGTATGGTATTTCAGAGGTGGAAGCTACTGTTGATTGATTCAGGGGAGATAACTTCTTTGATCTCCCAAGTATGGCAGGTGGTGGTGGTCTTGCTTTTCAAATGGGAAATGTCTCAAATAGCCAATCAAATTTATTTTTGAAGAGGTCATACAGGGACAATTCTATTAATATGGACCATTGAATTTTATGGAGCTATGACATCATCAAACCTAATGAGCAAATGTGTGATATTCAGCCAAGGCAAGTACATGTGTTTGACTTGGGTATGTGAAGATGGGGTATGGTCAATAGTTTGGAATGTTGAGTCCTGTTCAATCATGAATTACTGCTGTAATTAATAGTATTGATATGTTTATATTCTTCAGAAATTATGGGTGGACATAAAAGACAAGTATGAAGAAAAAGAGGAGTAGCCAGATGCACGTCAGCTATTTACTGTTCATTTGTACATAACAATGTTTGTGTGTCTGTGTGTGCAGGAGACTGCCAAACTTTGAGGACACTACATGATACATTAGATTGACATTATCTGAGGATGGCGAAGTATTCACAGACACAGGGAAGCAAGAACAGAACAAGTGAGATCAGACTATCAACCATCCGCTCTGGACCAAATGACATCTTGGAGCCCTACATTGTCCCAAGGCTGTGATTGGCAACACTTCAAACAGGGGCATTGAACTGAACATGATTGGAAATTCTGTACTCCAAGTCTAAAACACCTATTTTGCACCCGTGTACATGGGGGAAAAATGTTACTGCAGATGTAAAAGCATGGGAGTCGAAGAGACTAGTACTGTTTTCTCAACAGAGTAGTATAGAAAACACCAGCATCAGCTAATGTACTTCCAGTATCTCCAAATGAGGCAGAAAATAGAAGTTTAAATTTATATGTACATGGTTTATTCAGAGTTAAATATTTGAACCCTTACTACATTGTCTGCTCTTGTTAATTTGTGCATGCATTTTCTCCAGATGACCTGTGATTTAAGTGGCCACACTCGTTGATAAGTGCTCGTACCTGGGCCATATCCAGAGTTTATTTGGGGACACCCTTTCTTGCCTTTTTGCCTTTTTGGGGGCACATTTGAATGTATTTGGGCGCATTTGTATGTCAAAAGCATTAAAATTGGCCGTTAAGTTTGGGCGCCCATACCCCTTAACAGGTATCAAAATGGCTCTGGATATGGCCCTGCGTACGGTTTTTACCCCTCGGCCAACTTTGGCCTAGGGGCATTGTCGTCATCATGTACGGCTGTCCGTCCGTCCGTCCGTCCGTCCTTTTACCGCGATATCTACAGAACCGTTTTATGCATGGCAACCAAACTTGTTACATCTATTTATCTTCACGTAAATCAGAAGCCTATCGAAAATGAGTCATCTCGGAGTTATGCCCCTTTTTACAAATAAAAATCCATTTATGATTTGTTATTGTGATAATTTCAGAACCGTTCCATATACAACATCCTAACGTGATACAGTTGTTTCTGTTGACCTGAACTAGATGCCTATCGAAAATGAGTCGTGTCAGAAAGTATTTTGCAGAGTTATGCCCCTTGTCTAATAAAATCCACTAATTCCTGTGTTAAGTTTGCATATAATTTCTATATCATGTTTGTATACTATCACATTTATTTATTGATTGGATGACTGATTTATTCTCTTACACAATGCGAAGAATGCCTGCAAATCTGTTTTGAAAATGACACTAGATGCCTATCGAAAATGAGATGTCAGAAAGTATTTTGCAGAGTTATGCCCCTTGTCTAACAAAATCCACTAATTCCTATGTTAAGTGTGCATATTATTTCTATATCATGTTAGTATACTATCACATTTATTTATTGATTGGATGGCTGATTTATTGATTTATTCTCTTAGACAATGTGAAGAATGCTTGCAAATCTGTTTTGAAAATGACATACATGTGCCATTTAGTATACATGTACTGTATTTATATAGCCATGTGTACTGTTGTTTTGGTGAGACATCGATACAGCTCTTTCAATTTATTCCAGAAACAAATTAATTTAAGGGGAGGAAAACTTTTTTTTTTTCAAAGAAAGTACACTTACAATACTAGGGGTAAATATTTCTTCCCACAAGCCATTCAATTGGTAGAGACACCCTTACATTATAATAGCTGGGGTTCAGAGCCGAGGGGTTTCGATAGCGCAGCTTCATGTTACTTTAGTGTAATGCATTGTTACACAGTGGAGTGGCAGAGAATTTGCCCAACACATCAGGCCTGGCACGAGGCAAAAGTTATGGGATACCACATACTAAGTGAATAAGATGAAACATTACTGTAGCACAGCTTTTGTATCGATGATAAAAATTGGATAATTCAGCATACGGTCTTCTCTTTCAAATCACTTCCTCTCATCTCCATTAAATACATGTATAAAAAAACTTGGACTTTAGGACAATTTCTCTGGCCAACTCCTTGAAGGGCCACCCAATAGATGTGAAGCCTGATGATCCCTATTCTATCTCGTGATGCAATGCATGTCCACAACCATTCATTGGTACAATTCAATTACCCTAGCTGTCACCTGCCTTGTGAAAAACATCATCACTTTAATTGCCAACACAAGATTCCTGGACTGGTACTGCCAGAAGACCAAGCTTTCATTCAATGTGTCTGGTTACATTAGGACTGCACACCGTGTGGCAGCCACACATATACTGTGTGTTCACAATTATATTATTGTTGTGTTACATATGCAATTCTAAATTTCAAGATATTTGCAATGTAGATGAATGGATGCAAAAACCATTTGAATGAGAGAGGGATAAAACATTATCGGCGTTTGGGTCTATTTTGAACCGAGAATTGGTTCTTTTAATTAGATTGAACTGTGTTTAAGCTGAATTTTTTTTTTTTTTTTTTCACCTGCACCAATGACTATCCAATGACACCAACTTTTCAGATTAACAACAACAAAGATTGTGTATTACACAGTTCATTCTCCCCTCCATCACATCATATCCACGTTTGGGGAGCCGCATTAGGAGTGTTTTTACAATTCATGTATCTATGCTCTACCAGAAGCCATTGCAGATGCTGAGAGTATACCATCTGATTGTGATATACAGGAATTTCCCCATCCATCACCCTAAGATATATTCCATATAACTGCATTAACACCAAAAGTCCACGGACTGATACTGATGCAGAGACTGCTGATAGTCTATCCACTGATATGGAGAGCTTGACCACTGATAGTCGGGGCTACGTCCCAGGGAAGGCCTGAGTAAGGAAGAAGCCACCTTTTGAGATCAAAAATGTGGATGAAGCTATGAATACTCATGCTAAGGCGGTCAAGGATGGCGGACAAGAAAACATACAACAGAGGCGCTCATCCGAATGTGTGTACATGAGAAAAACAGTCATGGATACTTTTCAACAGTAGCCTGCTGCTGCTTGAAATGAAAGGGGGACCCCTGGACACACAGATCCATCATGAAAACCAAGTGTCTCTTGGAAGAGGATATGGAGCTACCACCCATGGAGGCCCTGAAATATGTGATCAAAATGTGAAAACAGCTGTTCCAGGATATGTGGCCATTACAGTATCCTGAACTGCATGAAGACACTTAGGATCTACTTCTAACGGACAAGATCAACCATGGCTGAAGATTGACACGAGAACTTTCTCAAACTGCTTCTGATTGGACAAGGGCAACCGAGAATACATCTAATAGCCATCAAATAGCATCTTCTAATTGAACAAGAGCAGCAGACAATGTGTCTGATACACAGACAATGTGTCTGATACACAGACAATGTGTCTGATACACAGACAATGTGTCTGATACACAGACAATGTGTCTGATACATGAATTGTAAACACACCCAATGTGGCTGCGTATGATGTGATGGAGAGGAGATGAAAATGTGTAATATCTCATCCTTGTTCGTGTTGAACATTCTTTCTCGTATGTCTGTGTCATGGCAAAGAAGGTGTAGGACTAGAGGAGGATGGTTACAGACAGACACTAATGGTTCACATACAATCTTATGACTGCTCACTCAATCATACCTCACTCACACACACAGGGTACAGGTAACCCTATCAGATAGACCAAAATGAAATAGGGGAACCTCATCTCCCATAATGTGCTCCTGTACACCTTCAAGACTGTCCTTTCTCTATTACTCCCCGAGTGTGCATGCGCGTGTCACCCCCAGTCTGACTACCCGATAAGAGCTTTGATAGGATACCACCTTTGACACAATCGAACCAGAGATGGTCCACCTATACCCCAAGCACGCCCCCGTGCACTTACGAAACTGCCCTCTTTCAATACTACTGCCTGACTGTGAATGCGCAGAATGATGTGACCAGACAAAATTACCACTCGAGTCCACAACACGATCACTCCAATATGCCCATTTTGAGCAAGGATAGCCCTTCTATCGCTCAAACCCGTCCTCTCAAATGCCCTTTTTCTAGTAGTACCCGACTGCACATACTCAAATTGACAGCACTTCCAATACAAATCACCCCAGCCTGACTCTATCCCACAAGTGTTTTAATATAACACCCCGCACTGCCCATTGCCCCAAAATCCCCACCCAGACGCCATTTTTGAGATCTGGCGTTAGCCAGAGGCTCTTTAGAATGCTGTGGGGAAATGGACAAAAGTGCAAACCGACTCACGGGATAGCCTTACGCTGCATGAAAGTAGTTCCACAGAGATGAGTTTTGGGGATCCTTAGTGGTTGAAAGGCTTTTGTATGTCTATATTTAGTCACTTGGCATATATTTGATCCCTTATCTGCATTAAATATTACTCTGTTCATTGTTTTCCCACAAAATATGAGATTAATACGCTCTAAAGTATGGCAGACTGGTATCGTCACTTTACCAAAGCTTGGACTCTGCTGTGAAAATACAGTTTAGCTGGTTAGGTGTATATGTTTGAGATGCTCTACCATAGCAGCCAACCTGACCACCATTGTCTCATTATCACCTTTGCAGGCCACTGTTTGCTTTTCTCACAAGAGCAAGCTGTAACATATCTTATACTCCACCAGTCAACCTGTGGGATATCCAGAAAGTGTAATACATGTCTTGTCTTATCCTAACTTGTGACATAACCATCATCAACCTTGATGTCCAGCCCTTCTCACTCATAACACTAAATCAATCTCTATTTACCCCTAGGTATAATCTCTCTTATTTACCCCTAGGTACATGTATGTGCAGTACAAACTGACCTTAATCCCCTGTGGGTATTTAGGCCTAGACTTCATTCCACTGGCCCTTTTTTCTATCGAATTCTCAACAGGTCAGTTTGCAGTTTCAACGCAACACCAACAATACCATGTTAAAGAAGGTATCATATTGCTTTCTTTATGCTGGTTAAATTAACATGGTGGTAATGGTGTTCATCTGGAATCCCGAACTGACGTATTGGAGGAATTATGTATCAAGATAAAGAGCAAAATTCAGCTATTTTGGTTGAGTCAAGGTTGGATGAGCACCTACTGTATTGTCTAATTGGACGGAAATTAATTGGGTACATGTAACACATGGTTAGCGTAACGTGTGCAACTTCCCTCATCATAGGACTACCTTTCATTGTTCCCACAGATCAATTTCACATAAACTACGATAAAAGTAACTCCGAAAATGGAAGTCATTGTGATATAATATTCTATATTTCGGCTTCCATTTTCTGAGTTACTTTTATCCTAGGACTGCCTTTCTTTGGTATGTTCAACTTCATTATGTCGGTACCTTTTAAGAAGGGCCGTTAACGCCATAAATCCAAACGATTTATAAATTTAAACGTTTAACTTGCACCAACCAATCAGATGTCCTGAATTGACATTTGGAAGACCTTTCCTGTTCAAAAGAAAATGTTTGCTGTTGTAACGTCCAATACTTTAGATGTTTCCTGTCAAAAGGCAAACGTTTCCAGTAGTAATATTCGAGACTTCTAAACGTTTCCGGTTTAAGGGAAATCGTTACCGGTTGTGATCGTCCAGTCAGATTTTTTTATTGCTGCCGCGTATGTTCAAACCTCAACATCAACACATGTCCACTGGCAAAACGTTTCCGCTATGTAGTCTGTTTGAACCAATGATAATAACCCTTACAAATATTCGCGCATATTGTATTCCTCATGGGGGCACTTAACTATAACATGTTGGAAGGCTGCTGTGAAAAGGCCTACATTTAGGGCCTCACTCAGAGATGCGACCATGAACTGTAGATTGGATCACTTCACATTGAAGCCGGATAACAGCTGCAATGTTATAATGAGGCAACATATGATTGTATATCAGATATGTCGACAGTCCATGGTAGCTAGTTCGGACTGACCGTATTTTGACCTAACATGGGCTGTCGATCAGTCCCATGATGATACCATGGACTGTCGTAATATTAGACAGACAGAGAATAAACTATTAATGGTTCATATTCCTCTTAAACACACACAAGTGAAAGGAATCAAGAGATGAATGAGTCAGTGTTACATGAGGCAGGTAGTAAGTTCCCACGTGTACATTTTGTGCTCATTTCCTCACACTATAATTCGATGCTAATACCTACCATGGACTGTCCACCAACACCTAAAAACACCTCTCGCCGCAAAAATGTTTAAAATTTTTGTTAACTTGAAATAGTAATAACCCTACATTTGGTGACAATATAGTACGATATCTCTCCATCAAAAAATGCCTGGACACCAGTAACCATACCTGTCATGGATATGCTGAAAATCGTTCATTTTCGGCTGTGGTCACTGTCGTCTGGTCAGACACACGCCCACGCTTGATAACGAAAGCAACGAAAAACCTACCATTGACTGTGATTTGACACGTGACCGGCGGTGTTTACCTACCATCATACTTGCCGATTCGGTAGGGTGCATCTGGTGATGGTCCAGAAGTGTGCTGAAAATAACTGACCTTGACCTATTTTTTCAAGGTCATATACTGTTTATTATGATACAACATATAGCTAGGCTTTCTGGCGATGGTCCAGGTGTGCTGAAGATGACTGACCTTGACCTATTTTATCCAGGTCAGATTCTATTTAGTAAAATATCTTGTGAAGCATTATATCTACATTGTACAAATTTATACCACATATGCCTGGACCTGAAGTCTATTGAATATCACTGATCTTGAGATCACTGAATTCATGTTCCATACGCATTTAAGTTAGAATAGACCAGAAGGTTGTTGAAGATGACTGACCTAGATCTATATTTTCAAGATCACATTACTCGATTTGATTACGAACTATATAGAAAAGCATATTTAAAGTTGGGAATTTGGTCATGCTCTACCAGAACCTCAGCACAAAATTTTCCCCATCAATTAAGGTCTTGACAAAAATTGACCTGGCTCAACTTTGTATGTATTTCCAAAATAAGAGAACTACAGTCAACATTACTACATCACATTTTTATTAATCTACATGATGTCAAGTTACATGTAATGTAATGCATGATTGCTGAGTTTAGACAATAACTGATAGCCGGGGGGTATTAGAGCCCAGTAGTATAGTCTACCATTTTAAAGCTTCATTGACCTACTTATTTGTTCCCCCGGGTAAAATTTAAGGGGGGTGGTCACGTGATCAAGGCATGTACAGACTTGTTCTGGGCTGGGGGTGGTCATGTGGCTATCACGTGATCAAGGCATGTTCTGGGCTGTGCAGTTCTGCAATGCATGTAGTGACATTTGACTTACATCCGGGTACTTGACGCCCGGGCGTCCATCCGGGTCCTTTTACATCCGGGTCCTATTACATTCGGGTACATCCGCGCGTGCATCCAGGTACTTCACATCCGCGCCCTCCATCCGGGTCCTTTTACATCTGGGTCCTTTTACATCCGGGTACTATTACATCCGGGTACTATTACATCCGGGTATTTCTATGTAGGTGTATAACAGTGACATGGTCTATAAAACACGTCTCTCTGCGCCTCACACCTTCATTTCTACGGTCGCAGAGCCATGACGGAGAGCCAGCCCTATGCCACTCGCATTTTACAGCATGCCACCGTGATTAATTCACTCACGGGTTACCGAACAGTGGTTCGGTCCATGTTTGCAGATGACGACAACGAGGGGCGACGCCAGATCCTGAATGAGTTCACAGAAGCTGTCCTCGACAGAGTGCACTCGATGGAAAGGTGAGCTATCACTCACCACTACTGGACTATGACAGCCATCCTTGATGCTCGGGCTATGGACCACCAGCGCTCACGCCGGAACCAGCGACGGCTGGTTGGCCTAGTAATGGTCTGTGCCCTATTGACCCTGACGCTGTGGCATTGACAGTGGGACCTCACCATAAATACGAGAGACAGTCACAGTGCGCGTCATTCACCCTTCGTCATTGGGTCAACCATGTCACCAAGAGACCTGTCCATAAATACGAGAGACAGTCAGAGTGTGTGTCATTCACCGTTCGTCATTGGGTCAACCATGTCACCAGTCCTACGAGCCGTTCTTCCTCTCACCCCTGACGTGGGGTTACACGTCTATGAAGATAAAGTCACCCTCGTGGAAGACCGGGATGTCTGTGGGTCGGGTCCGGAGTTCACATCGACTACGGTTACCCTACACTGTGATGGCTCGACCAAATTTAAACGAGTGTTGAGCGGTGAGCTCGACGGAAACCTCATCCACATCGAGAACGCCAACTACGTACACCGTGGACCCTTCTTTGCAAGTCTGGGGCGTCACCCTAGACCCCGACCTGTGGACAGCCTTGGAGAAAGTGGTGCCTATTGTGGACCAGCTGTTTACACCGGACGAGCGGTCATCAGACCAGTTGGAGTGGGCTCATGCCCTGAGTGAAGCGGCGGCTGAACCCAATGAACAAATTTCTAGCAATGAAGCGGAGCCAGACGACGAGGCTATAGACTATCCGGCAAGACTCAGTCAACCTAGGATATATACAACGGTGGTAGAAACTTCGACCACGTTATAAATAAGCGATACTCTCTGGGTCCATCATCATTTTGTCACCATGAAGCGCTGGGAGAAGGTGTTGGATAACTTATACTACAGTCCCGACAATACGGATGCGTATAGTGCATTGTCGGCTCTCTATCGAGCGGCCAAACCCCAGGGGATACAACGTGCCCAAGTCCGAGATTGGTTATAACAACAAGACACCTATACCTTACATCGAGCTGCCCGTCGCCATTTTCTACGGAACCGGGTCATCGTGGGACGACTAGATGCCCAATGGCAAGCGAATTTGGTCGGTATGAGTACCTTTGCCAAACACAACGATGAGAATCGGTATATCTTGACGTGCATCGATATCCTGTCAAATTATGCGTGGGTGGTACCCATCCGGACGAAAACGGGGGCGAATCTCATAGCGGCGTTCAAGGCTGGGCGCAAACCCTTGTATTTGCAAACCGACGAAGGCACGGAATTCCTCAACAGACCGTTCCAAGCCTTTCTCAAGAAACAGAAGGTCTTCTTCTTTCACACCTACAATGAGACCAAGGCTTCCGTGGTGGAAAGGTTTAACAGGACTTTCAAAGGCCGCATGTATAAATATTTCACCTATAAGAATACAAGACGGTACATCGATGTTCTCCCGAAACTTGTGAGTGGTTACAATCGAGCCTATCACCGGAGTATACAGAGAGCCCCCATTACCGTGACCCAACGCAATGAAGCCCAAGTCCGGCCTGTCTTGTACCCCATACAATCGCAACGAGCACCGAAGGAGGTGTTCAAGGTCGGGGACCCTGTACGGATCAGTAAAGTCAAGGGCACGTTCGAGAAAAGTTACTTGCCCAACTGGAGCGATGAGCACTTCCTGATTAAACGGCGCCTACCCCGACAACAGCGAGTCTGAACTGGAAGATCTACAAGGAGAAACACTGCAAGGCACGTTTTACGAGATGGAATTACAGCCTGTCGTAAAAACAAAGCAAGACTACTACACGGTGGAGGAGATTTTGAAAACTGAACGTCCACGTGGCAAACTGTTTCATTTCGTCAAATGGCAAGGCTGGCCCAGTTCCTTCAATTCCTGGGTCACGGCCAACCAGGTGAAACGACTATAAAACCAGACACTACTACCGTCATCCTTCATTCCACGTTCGACCACGAACACGGTGCAACCGTCTCTGAACACAGCGTCTCCCAAAACGCACAAAGCGCAAGTGGGCTTTGTGGTGATATTGCTAACCCAGCACTCTACTCAACCAACCTAGAACTCCAGCCGCCAGTCAAACCAGTCTACAGATAGCACCAGTCAATCCCGTATCGAGCCCAGTCACCACCACATCCTGTGCACAAGCCACATCGAGCTCCACACCAAGTATACAGTCAACGCCGAGCTCCACACCGAGCTCCACACCAAGTACAGCCACTACGTCTGAAAACCCACCGGATCTCATCCCTCACAGTGAACAGACGACGGCGACCGACGTTGTACCCACCACCACCCCAGTTCACTCGTACCAAATTTACAAGAGCGGGTTACCACGACAGTGGATACACCTCCAACCATGGACCCCCGGTGGCAACATCCCTTCACTTGCGTCATCGCAGGACCGACGGGTTCCGGCAAAACATACTTCGTCCAGAAACTCCTCCAACACGCCGACAGCATGATCCCCCCACCCATTGCCCGAATCGTGTGCTGTTACGGAGAATGGCAGGCAGCGTATGCAGGTTCGTGGAAGGGTTACCCAACCTGGCCGATTTGGAACCGGACACCTTGGTGGTTCTGGATGATCTGATGGCGGAGACGGACAGTCGGGTCACATAACTCTTTACCAAAGGCAGCCATCATCGACGGCTCAGCATCATCTACATTGTGCAGAATCTGTTCAGTAAAAACAAAGAACATCGGAACATCAGCTTAAATGCCCACTACCTGATGGTCTTCAAAAACCTGAGAGATACCACTCAACTGTTGCACCTGGCGAGACAGATGTACCCTGGACGCACTGCGTTTGCGTTGGAAGCCTTTAAAGATGCGACAACCCCTCAGCACGGGTATATGCTCTTCGACCTCAAGCAAGCCACCCCCGATCACCCTCGACTACGCACCGGAATCTTTCCCGGAGAGACTCCGCACGTGTACATGCAAAAATAATGTAAACACACCACAGTGGCTCCCCCAGCTGGGGGTTTGATGTTAGGGATAATAAAAGAATTTATACCACATCATGGTGGATTTTTGTCTTTGTTCTCTGCGGTAGATAAAAAGGGCATGGTTGTGGGTTCTAGCATTAGTTGTACATGATGTCTGCGCGAGTACGGAAGCACGCCCCGACGCTCCGTGTATTGAAGACGGCCCCACCCGAGTTGGTTCGAACCATTGTACGTGGCGCAGACCCTGCTCTCGTGTGCTGTCTTTGTGAGATTGGACTCAATATCTTAAATGGCAACGTACCACTGACCCCGGCTCAGAAGGCAAAGTTGGCCAAGCATAAGACAGGTCTGCGAACCCTAGTCCAGAAGCGAGTCTCTCAAACACAAAAGAAAAAGGTGTTACATAAAGGCGGCTTTCTCGGGGCCATTTTAGCACCGTTAGCCGCTTCCGTGTTGGGTCCAGTATTGGGTGGACTCTTCGGCTGACAATGAACCACACGAAAAAAATGGTCCTCGTCGAACCTCGGCTCCTTCCAAACCTCCAATCACCGTACCCCGTACCTTCTACGGTGAAGACGATAAACACCCTCGATGAAGAGATGCGTCAGATCTTACAACAGTACAATGAGACGCTTCAGCGGTACATGATGTTCATGGACCAATACAAAACCCTCTCTACCCCAGCAGCACCACCACCACGACCACGCGACACACCGCCGACCTCAGCACCGCTCCAACAGTCGCCATTACCAGGGGTACCATCCACAGCCCCACAGTGGGTCGAAGACGAAGTCCTGAAGAGTGTGCCTGCATCATTCAAGAAACAAGCTGGCCTGGTATTACAACGGATGAAACAGAATCCTAACATGACTTGGAATGATGAAGGCGAACTACTGGTACAGAATCAGGTGGTTCCCGATACCCACATGACTTGATGCGTCAACGCAGGTCGCACACGGATCCTCGAGGATGGAAGGTCTTTGCTGAAGGTTTGAAAGACATGCATGTACCACAGGAATTGGTGGGGAACCCCCAGTGCTGGGCCTGGATGCAGCGTGAATCGCCGGTGCACGCACGACGACTCTCACCACACCACGAGTGGGAACCGGAGTCACCCGCAAAACACCACCACGGCGGGCACCTACATTTTCACCCCTTTTACCACGCCACCCCCTGCAACCATCAAGATCTAAGTCACCGCGACAATCACGACGATTAGCGCCAAAGGGCTGGGAGAAGTATTAAAACCAACAGCAGCAGCAGGAAAGCTCAGTCGTCATGTTTTACCTTACCCTACCCAGTAACAGCTCGGCTGATGTGTTTCCTGAGAACACCTTGACCAAGTACGTGACCCAGTTACCGCAATCGCTGCATTTACCTGGACGCTGGGAATGTGGACTCGTGGATATCCAATACCCTTACTCGTGGTACAAGGTGCGAGGTGGTGATGTGTGGTACGAGGTGACCTACGAAGGACAAGAAACCCGACTCACCCTACCTGAATGCCAATACGATACCCCCAAGGAGTTCATGGGTGGGCTGATGTCTGATGTATTATAAGTCGCTACGGGACGTCACGAATACTTCACAACCCATAAAAACTTTCCCCTTCAAAAATCATGTGGACTTCGATTACAACGCACACAACGACAAGGCCTGTCTCACTCTCAGCCCCAACGCGAGTGTCGAAATCAGTCCTACCCTACAGCAAATGCTAGGTCTCGATCTATCGGGGTACGCTGGCCCTACCGGCGAGAGAGGCCACATCCCAATGGACATGCGTGGTGGTATGTATGGCCTGTACATCTACTCAGACGTGATCGATGTCCAACATTGTCGGAGACGGCAACGTGCCTCTACTACGCGTCTGTCCGGTGAAAGGCAAGTATGGAGCTCAAGTCACCCACAGTTTCAGGCACATAGTGTATCTACCGGTCAGTCAGACCGATATTAGCTCCATCGTCATCGATATAAGAGACGACACCGGTCATCCGATTGCATTCGAGCGTGGGAAAGTGGTGCTGACACTTCATTTCTGTCAAGTCCGAGCGGTTCACTTTGCATAATGAAGGTGCCTTATCAATGCCATACAGCCAGATACGTCGATCATTACACCAAACAGGCCGGGGGTAGCTTTCCAGTACACGCATGCAACGAGGACATGGGCTGGGGAACATACTCGGGAGCATCGTCGAAACGTTCCTGCCCTTGATGACGCGTGAGGTCAAAGCGATCGGCAAACAAGCGGTACACAGTAGACTGCAAGTCGTGGGTGATGTCTTGGGCGGTGCGGCACCCAAAGAAGCACTGAAACGCCGAGCCAAAGAAGCAGGAGGCGTCTTGGTCGCCAAAGCACAACGCACCGTAGGGAATAAAAGACCTGCACCACCGAGACCACGCACCAGTCGACGACCGACCCGGCGACGACGCACATCGAAGACCCAGGATATCTTTTCTTAAACATGGCTTTCATCCATGTCGAGTCGTGTCCTTCTACCAACAGTGAATTTGATTTATGGACCGTCCCACCCACACAGACCAGTGCCGAAGAGGGTCAATGGGTGGAACATCTCCCCCTCTCCAGCATTACAGCCACATGCCCCATTGAATTCACCATCACCAACGCAGATACGACCTACCTGGATTTAGCCCATACGTACCTATATGTGAAAGCTAAAATCACCAATAAAGATGGGTCTGTCCTCAAAGCAGATGCACCCCTGGGTCCAGTGAATCTATGGCTTCATTCGCTATTCCAGCAAGTGGATATAGCCCTCAGTGATAAACTGGTGAGCGCCTCAACGAACACGTACCCGTACCGAGCCTACATCGTAACACTGTTATCCTACGGGCGTGACGCTAAAAAGTCGTATTTGACAGCCCCGTTGTTCTACCGAGATACCGCAGGCAAGATGGAAGCGAGTCCCGAAAATGACGGCTATACGGAGAGAATGGATTTCACAGCAGAGTCACTCGGTCGATATGATGGGACGTCTGCATGCGGACTTATTCATGCAGGACCGATACCTCTTGAATGGAGTATCTGTCAAAATACTAATGCGCGCAACGCCTGCGTTTGCCTTGATGGCCCCGAGTGAGGACCTCGAGTATAACATTGTCATCCAAGAGGCCAGTCTGTTTGTACGCAAGGTGAAACCGAGCCCAGGTGTACAGTTGGAGCACATCAGAGCCTTGAAGAAAAAACCAGACCAGTACCCGATTCGACGAGTACAGACCAAGGTCTTTTCCGTTCCTAAAGGGAATATGGTTGTCAATCAAGAAAACTTGTTCCTGGGAAATTGGCCCGAGCGCTTAACCCTAGCCTGTGTGGAGAACGTCAGTTATAATGGGGCTATCTCGAGGAATCCGTTCAACCTAAAAGCGTAACATCAATTTCGTGGCCCTGCATGTGGACGGACAACAAGTACAGGCACGACCCTTACAACCTAATTTCGGAACGGACAATTACATCCGGAGCTATCTGGACCTCTTCGCAGCAACTGGCCAAATCAACCAAGACGAAGGAAATACGATCAGTAGAGACGATTTTGGCAAAGGGTACACATTGTTCTGTTTCGATCTCACGCCCACCTTAGACAGCGATCATCAACTGAGTCTCCTTAAGAAAGGCAACTTACGCTTGGAACTGCATTTCGGGACACCTTTACCGCGAACCATCAATGTGATTTGCTAAGCTGAGTTTGAAAACATTATTCAAATCGATAAAAGCCGCAACGTCCTGTGTGACTTTGCCACTTAACATGGATACAGAGCAGATTACCACCGTGCTGGAGAATGACCCAGGGACAAGGACAGTCTTTCAAGGGGTGTTCGCCCGAGATGTGTTCTCATTAGACCGTGTGTATCCTGCTGCTTACGTCCTGAATACAGACCCGATGGATCGGCCCGGTCAACACTGGGTGGCCGCGTACTTGACAGAAGAGCAGGGCGAATACTTTGATCCGTACGGCCTACCACCCCTCCATCCCGATTTAACACACTTCATGGATCAAGGCACAGAGACGTGGTGTTGGAATACTAAAACGTTACAAGGACTCTTCAGTAGCGTGTGCGGAAAGTACTGTGTGTTCTACCTGTACCATCGATGCCGGGGGCATTCCATGCAGACGATTGTCCACATGTTTGACGAGTACCCCAAGGCCGAGGTCCGAGATGTACTCGTATATGACTGGGCCGCCCATCATTTCAATATACAAGTCCCGTTCTGGGCTTAAGTTCTTTCAATGTACAAGCGTCCCCTGTTCTGGGCTTAAGTTTTTTCAATGTACAAGCCCCCTGTTCTGGGCTTCAGTTTTTTCACGTGGTTGTTCTCACGTTGTTCACTGAATAAAAAATGAGATCTCAATACCCTGTCTTGTGTATTTTCTGTGTGAATGCATGAATGCCCGATGTGGGGATTCAGTCAATGAAAGGACTGAGAAAAATCAGTGGCCTAGGATGGGGCCAAATGTAACCCATCAATGCCCAGAAAACCAACATAGATGTTAAGGCCTTGATATAACCTGCCTGGAGCATGGTTAGTACGAATTTTTCCCTTTCTGTGCTGTTGTTCAATACAAAACTTCATGAAAACCCAAGTGAAGTTCGAATGTTTATTAAGGAGAACAAGTAACTGGAACAAGAATGTATATACAAGTATGTAAGGTGAACAAGTATATAAGAACGTGGAACTGATGCAAACAAGAATTAAGGTGAACACGTATGTATATAGAGAGAAGTATCAACTTGAGTGGAGTATAGTTCACAGACCAATTCATCGAACTGACGTACATAGAGTACTAATTCATAAGAATGAATCCACAATTAGACAAATTCATGGTGCAATGTATATAGAGAGTAATTCTAGTTAGAGTCCAAATATCTTATTCATAGAGTTCACAAGTCCGGGTATACCGTCAAAGATAATATATGTAGTATTCACAATTACAACACGTATAAGGGAGGTGGGTACATCGTACTGACTCCACACATATAAGGGAGGTGGGTACATCGTACTGACTCCATCGGGAAGGACTTTGCGTTTCGGGTAGAAAAATGTGAATGCATCCCGTTTCTGGATGTATGTTCGCATCTGGTGGTCGACGATCCGGAAACCTCTGTTAGTGCCACTCGCACTGGTCTGACTTTTGAGGACGTCCAGGTAGAGGGCTTTGTCGATGGCCGGGTCACGCCGGTTGACTCCTTTGCAACTAAACTTGTTTCCATCTCCACCGTAACAGAAGTATGTTTTGGACGACAGGGCGATCATGGCATCTCTATTCCACTCTAACTTAAACAGGCCCGGCGTCCGCTTGTCGAACTGATAATGGTCACGTCGAGGTAGCCACTGGTCCCGTTCCGCCTCATATTGCGCACGTAATTCAGGTTTGACGAGTGACTCCCAACTCGCATTAGAGACGGCCATATAGGCGGAGTCCGTGTCCATCTCCATGAGTTGCCAGTCTGATGGATTGAAATACCCACCCATGAAATCATATAAAAATTGTAGCATCCTCAGCTTGGACACCTGGTATACCATACATCCAATTTGGAGCGGTAAGTTGTAACGAATGGTCTTCTTGGCTGAATTGATTTCATACGTATCGTCATCGATGACCTCGACGGAGCGAAACAGAGGCAAGTTGATCTTTTTGCGGGCTTGTGGCGTCGTACAGATATTGACGTTGACGTGCTTGTCTTGGTTGGTCACCGTTTTTCCATAATAGCCATGTCCCGCAAAAGCAGGCGTTCGGTACATACTGTATCACTGGGTAGACTCGCGTCACTTCGAGGCCGTGGCTGATGTACCACTGTAGTAGCGGGGTACCCAGCAAGATTATGTCTCCCCACATGCTCCCAATCAGCATTCGACGAGGTTGTTTCAGTACGTCATGTTCCTCAGCAAAGGCGCCCATGGTCTCTCCAATGTCAGCCCGACTCACCAGCGTGTTCTTGAAAATAGGCGGGCACTGGGCGAATCGTGGTTTCAGATTGTCGGGAACATGGAGGTCGCATTCCACAAATCCGTACAGGGCTCCGGGACGAACGGCGTCGAAAATCTGTGGCAGGGTCAGGAGTGGTCGGCAACTGAGGGGGTACTCGCGCGCTTTAAGGAAGTCGCGTAAGTGTGGGAGGGCCTGGCACATGGTGTGAAATTCACACTCCCACAGCTCGACGAGTTGGTACCCCATCTCTTTGATGTAATCCCCGTTCTCCACCACTTCTGCCCGTAGTTCTTCTCCCGATTTCCCACGTCGTTCGTTGAAACGTCCAGCGCTGAAATGACATTGGTGGCCGTGCCAATAGCATCCGTAAAACTGGAATACGGTCGGTGTTCCATGTACAAGGGCAACCCCATCGACGGGGAGTCGGCGATCTCCTATCCGCTTCTCTGTGGCGTTGGTTTGATGTCGTATATAAATTCCCCGTCGATCGGCTTCCCAGTCCAACCACTGGTCAGCGAGATGTTTGTACGGCGTACGTTGAAGTGGAAAATGTTGGCCGTCCGCCAACCAGCGCGTATAATGACCACTGGGCTTGGGTTGGGCGAGAGACCACAGATACAGGGCATTGGCGTCAAATCCAATGATTTTGGAACAGGGTTTTTCACTTGGAAGGGTGGTGACGTCTTTCTCGTGGTAGCGAAGAAAAATAAGGCTGGGCCCGCCGACGATGTTCCGCTTTAAACAATCATACATGTCCTCGTCTTTTTGTTGTACCAGCGAAAAGTATGTAGGAAAATCTTGAAAGAGATGGCGAAGCGCGAGACCCGGTAAACTCAAGCACTCCTTGAATATGTCGACGTGCATTTGATGCCGGAACCGTTGAACCATGTTCTCGGCCGCTTCGAGGAAGGGAACCACATCTAAGTTGTTGTACCATATGAGGAAATCTCGCAAGGTCTGCATATGTTGGTCGTTCCATACCTGCTGTAGTCCCCGGTACGTTTCTTCCGAATATTCCACCTGTTTCAGATCGTCAAAGAAAGCGTACCGGGATGGCAACTGTTTCCTCCAAGCGGTCGAACGTCGACATATAGATGTAAGGGAACCTCCCTTTGGTGTGTGCACAGTCATAGGCCTTCACCCACTGATCATAGCTATAATTGGGAGCTAAGTAGTTCCGCATATCCAGGAAATGGAGTGATGTGGTGGTGAGGGCCATGTGATTATTGGTCTTTTTGATGACGGACTTGATGGTATTGGACTGGGCTAAGTAAGGGTAGAGAAATTCCTTCACCAGGTTGAGATCGAATCGCCCCGAATTGAAGCCGAGCACGGGTAACTGGCCTAGGTATTGCGGGAAGCGGGCTTTCAATTTCTCCGCATACGGCTTCGGTAAGGGTACATCCTGTGGCTGAATGTTATCCGTCTCCGACTCTTCAACGTCGCTGAACGATACACCGAGTGTAGGCATCCGGTCGTCGAGTTGGTCCAGTACGTCCTGGAACTTGGACACCAATAATTCTGTACTAGCCGCACTGACTTCCTCTAAATACACCATCATCAGGGTAATCAAGTCATGGGAGTCGCCGGTGGACATGAAACAGACGGGTGCAGCGTCATAGCCGGGTACGTTGGTGGAAATGCTGACACTCAGCGGAATATGGCGCTGTGTCCACTGTGTTTTCGCCGAGGCCGCTTCCATCGGTTCCAAAATCGCCTCGAAGTCGTAACATGCCCGGTAAGGAAACTAACGATGCTCTTCCGGTATCACAATCCCTCTATCAGCCAGTTCCTCGAAGATGGTGGGCGTGTTATGGTACACGCCGCCAGGAAATTTTCGTTTGACAGTGTTGTCACAAATTCTCTCGTGCCGATGTAAATCACGAGAGTGGTGAAACACCCGTTGGCATTGGGCACACCTGTAGGACTGGGTGTACAGGCTCATATCATGGATCAGGGAAAAATGATTCACCACGCCGTCGTCGAAGATATTGACTTTCATCGTAGAGGCATACCGTTCTGAAGAGCGATGAACCAATTCAGCCACAAATGTGTCGTCCTCCTTCGGTAGTAAACGGTACACAAAGATATTGACGTTGAACAGTGATTCCACGACATCCAAATACTTGAACGGGGCTCCCCGGAACTGCCGCGCGTCCAAGTCTTGTTCCTCTAAATATTGTTTCCAATAGCAATTGGCCACTCTCTCTCAAGCCAGGGGATTGAACGGCCAAACACCGAAACAGACATTTCTGGTCTTTGTAGGGTCCATGTGCGCCTTGTGTTAATGCATACATGCCTTTCCGATAGAGCAGCCAAGGCGGAAGAATGACAGGAGCACCGATGGGAAGATCTCTCAATTTGGTCACGAAAAATGTCACGTTCGTCACCATTTCCACATGCAGGCGCGTCCATTCTAAAGGATCCAACGTAGTGAGTTGATCGATGAGTGGTTCCAGTGACGCACGATTGGTGATGGTGAAGGGTTGATCAAACACATAGGTATTATTGCTGGGATAGAAATACCGTAACTGGTCCGTCTGTTTGTGCCATAAGATGTAGCCGAATGTCATATTCAACTTGAAAGCTGTAACTTGGTCTGTAAAAATGTTCTCGGCATAGTTAGAAAGATACGTGAGGTCCTGTAGTTAAAAATTGTAGGTATTTTGAATAGGTCGATGGCGGTGAAAACATCGTCAGATCGTGTTCCAATGGCGTCGATAGATGTCACTCACAGGGTGGTCTTCGGGTAAGGCGTTAGCGGGAGGCATAGCTGGATCTCCTGGAAAATGTACTCAATATTTTTGGAATTACCCCGGCTCGACATGTCAAAGTTACCCATTCCCCCACATCGTTATCTTGAATATGACGTACCCCAGTGACACTTTCAATGGGAACATTTACACACCAGTATGTGTTGATTTACACTTGTGTGTGTAGCTGATGGACCAGTTCACTCATTTGAGTAAAATAGTTTTGGGAGTATATTCCTTGGTATAACTACTCATGGCTTTAGTAATGTTTATTCATTGGGATCTAAACATCAGTGGAGAGATATACACATTTATAGGATTACAAGCGTCTGGTCCGTCATTCATAATTCAGCCGTCGTCCATTAAAGAATATCCGCGTCCATAATCCAAAGACCTATTCCATATTCCATATAACAGCATTAGCACCAAATTCAAAAAGACAATCATAGTATACATAAACATAGGCTTGTTTCCTGCAAGAGAGAAGCGGTCAACAGTTTTCAGTGATGCCGGCAAGACATCATGATGTTCCAAAAATATTGAGTACATTTACACAATATTATATGATTTACACTTGTGTATGTAGATGGTAGACGAGTTCCCTCATTTGAGTAAAATAATTTTGGAAGTCTATTCCTTGGTATAACTAGCGAGTGCACCATAAGGGAGTAAATTTACACACGGCGATGTGTTAACATTTATGTGTGTTACTGGAGAGACAAGAGGTTTACTCACTTATCTAAATTTACTCAGTTATGATTTTCAGTGTACAGTGAGAGGATACGCTTGGGATAAATACCGTGTCATTGTACCAACGATGTCTAGTATCTTTTTTGTACTGAATTCTACACAATAATACAATACTTCGTATCGTTTTGGCCTAACCGCACGAATCCGATTGTTATTGAAATATTCCATTTTTTAAAATAAAATACTGGTAAAACTTAATACCTTTTTCTTGCAAACAAAAAATAATACTAAGGAAAAACAATAATATTAAAAAAAATAGTTCGACGCAGGCGGGGTTTGATCAACAGCTTGGCGTGCTATCCACTGCGCCACGGGCCAGTGTTGCTTTACAAGGATGTTTAATTCAACCGGAGTTGTATGTTTTGATTTTGATTTTTTTTTAATTATTGCACTAATACCACGATACAAAAACAAGCTAAATCCACACTGGCCAACCCAACGATAATATACGACCCGGTACTACGTAAACATCTATTTTTTGCTAAAACCATATTAGGGGGGTTCCCGGTAAATTGAATGTTATTTGAACTAATGATGACGTCATGACTGGAATATCAACATGGCAATTTCTATCGTAATGTCGTGAGGGTGTGACATTTCGCTAATTTCGGCGTGAAATTCAAAGGACGTAGCCGGAATAAACGTAATCTATAATTCTATCACACACAAACTCATGTTGGCTGTTCTCAAATTATATCTACACGCGTTCTTTGTTCCCAGCGAACGAAATTGTCTAGCCAAAATGTCCAAGGGTGTTGTTGACGCAGTAAAGCGTGAATCGCCGATCAGTTCGAGAAAATATGGAATATCTTCGTAAATCTCCATGGTTGACATTGTTAGCAGGAACACACTAATGACTTAAAATTTTCAGTTTCATAAGTTATGGGTACTGAAATTCTCCCGAAAGTTGTGAAATATGACGTTTTCTGCGGCTCAAAATTGGTGCGATGGCACATAATACACAGAAATTAGGCGCCAATGTTCAGAAAAAAAAAAAAAATTATCGGCTTATATCTGCATCTGGAAACTTCATACTTCATGATAATATAGTATAATATGTACACTTTCATATCCTGGCGGGATTGTACACAAGAAGAAATATTACACAGAAATTAGGCGCCAATGTTCAGAAAGAAAAAAAATTATCCGCTTATATCTGCATCTGGAAACTTCATACTTCACGATAATATAGTATAATATGTACACTTTCATATCCTGGCGGGATTGTACACAAGAAGAAATATTGGAGGTAAAAAAAAATTCCGGAGTGGCTGTAAACAAATGTTGGAGGTGAATACTGCATGTAAATAGCCGTGTGTTAATACCCCAGAGTTTGGAAGTTAAAAATTCATACTTCCCCATCAGTTAACCCCCTAAGGGGGTGGGGGTGGGAGAGGGAGTGACGGGATGTTGGGAGATTGGGGGGGGGCAAAAAATAGGGGGGTGGGAGTGGGGGTGGAGTGAGGGGATTTTGGGAGATTGGGGGAAAAAATGGGGGAGGGGGAGTGATGGGATGTTGGGAGATTGGGGAGACGGGGGGAAAAAAATAAATAAATATAAAACATTACTTACGTGTAAGGGGTGCTGGTAAGGTAGATCTGGTAGAATTCAGCTAGGTATATCCACTGGTGCAGGTAGGCAGACTGAGATAGGTCAGGTAGAAAATTCCGGTATCGAATAGGTTGTGATCAGGCAGGCTGAAGTATATCCACTGGTATTAGCTCCTCTCATGAGGCTGATTAGGCTGGCTGAGGTATATCCACTGGTATTAGCTCGTCTCGTCAGGCAGATGTGGTAGAATTCAGGCAGAAATTTCCGGTATCGAAGCAATGCCGTACTGCTGGCTTTTTATAGGAAACAAATAGAAGTACCCGGATGGAATAGTACCCGGATGTAATATTCCCCGGATGCACGCGCGAACCGCGTCGAAAGCCTACCGTGGATACCCCAATTCGATTGGCTGATTGTTCGCCCGCTGATTGGTTCTTTTTCTCGACCGCTCATTGGTTCTTTTTCTCGACCGCTGATTGGTCCAAATGGAACTGCCCATCCTTCCCAGGTTAATCTAGAATCCTACCAAGCTCGTAATCACCGCCACGTCAACTTGAGCTGGTGGCGCCCTCTGGCGGATGCAAGAGTTACCTCCCCCGGCAAAATGTGTGGGTTAAAGGGTTTTCTATACTACTGAGCCCATTGAGCTATTTTTTACTACTGCCAGGATCATCTATTGAGAGAGTTCATACCAAGTTTTGTAAGTTTACTCTTGGTGTCAATAGAAAGGCTTGTAACTCTGCTGTATGGGCAGAATTAGGCAGACTTCCTTTGGCAGTATTGGCCAAGATCGATGCCGTTAAATACTGGTGTCGCCTAGTAAAGCTGCCAAGTTTCAGGCTCGTGAAACAAGCTTATCTGCATAACCTTAAGTCTGCGAAGTAATTCTCATAATTACTGCAGCAAAATGAGAAAAATATTATCTGTACATGGTTTTTACAACATGTGGTGCCAACAACCTTTCTTAGATATGGGTAATTTTCACAGAACATTTGCTAGGCGAATAGTTGATGAATTTACACAGGACTTGCATAATATGATGTTCAGTCCATCTAATCATAAATTGGATACTTATGCTACACTCAAAAAGGAGTATCTAGAAAAGTACCTGACATATAATTTGCCTAAGCCGGAACGTGTGCATATTACAAAACTTCGAATAAGCAATCACACATTATAAATCGAATCTGGCAGATACCAAAAACCAATTATTTTCAAGAGAATTGCTAGAGTACTTGCCAGTACTGTGTGGGCTCTGTTGGGGATGAAATTCATTTTGTAATGTGCTGCTTCAACAATGCCGATCTCAGACATTCACTATTCCGGGATTTATCCATCGATGTTCCGAACTCTATGTATCATATTCAAAAAAGTGTTCACTAAACTTCTACTGTGTGACACATTTAGGACCACCAAACTCTTCGCATAATTTATTTCTGAGAGTTTTAACAGGAGAAGTCCTTAGTAGTATATAAACCGTAAATTCCTTATCATTGACCTCATTTCGACCTCATTTCAAGGTCACAGAGGTCAAGGTCATGTGGCTGGGTTTCCCAGTGGGGGTTTCCCACGGGAGGGGATTCCCCAGTGGGGGTTTCCCAATGACGATCACGTGATCAAGGCATGTCTAGACTTGTTCTGGGTTGTACAGTTCTGCCATACGGAGGATGGGTACTAGTATTTCAAATAAATTAATTAATTAATTAATTAATTTTAATTAATTAATTAATTTTAATTAATTACTTGTAAAATGGCGGTGTTTTTAGACGGCGCAAGGGAGCAAACGAGGCGGTGGGGACGTCACGGGGAGAAAAACCCCTCACATTACCCTCAAAAAAACCTCTAAGCCATATAATAATAATAAACATAATCTATAGGTGTTGTACCATGTTAATAGGATCAGTCTAGCATCTGTACCACCCTAGGGTCGAGCGTTTATTGTCCCGTGTATCTCCGCAAGAAAACAACAAACAAAATGGTGGCTCCAGGATGGTGTGGGGATGCCCTTTCCATATCACGGCGTCGACCGTAGCGCCATCTGCATACATTGACGCAAGGGAGACAACTCGTGTGGCCTAAGGATATGGAAATAGCCGTGTTGGAGCTAGGGGAGCCACAAATGGTCCAATGGGATCGAGTGAGGTATCAAAGTAAAGCCTAGGTGAAGGGGCATCTGATGGGGTGGATGTGGGGTTGAAATATCGCCATTCTGCGCATGCGCGGTGGCCGAAGGGTATGGAAATAGCCGTTTTGGAGCTAGCGAAGCCAATAATGGTCCAATGGGATCGAGTGAGGTATCAAAGTGAAGCTTATGTGAAGACGCATCTGACTGGACTAGCGGCTTGGGCGTTGTCACCATTCTGCGCATGCGCGGTGGCCCAAGGGTATGGAAATAGCCGTGTTGGAACTAGGGGAGCCACAAATGGCCCAATGGGATCGAGTGAGGTATCAAAGTGAAGCATTCGTGAAAGGGCATCTGATGGGCTGGGTGTGGGGTTGAAGTATCGGCATTCTGCGCATGCGCGGTGGCCGAAGGGTATGGAAATAGCCGTGTTGGAACTAGGGGAGTTACTACTGGTCCAGTGGGGTCGAGTGAGGTATCAATGTGAAGCCTATGCGAGGGGGCATCTGACTGGACTAGTGGGGTTGAAATAGCGGCATTCTGCGCATGCGCGGTGGCCCAAGGGTATGGAAATAGCCGTGTTGGAGCTAGGGAGCCCCTGATGGTCCAATGGGATCGAGTGAGGTATTAAAGTGAAGCCTAGGTGAGGGAGCCTCTGATGGGCTGGGTGTGGGGTTGAAGTGTCGGCATTTTGCGCATGCGCGGTGGCCGAATGGTATGGAAATAGCCGTGTTGGAGCTAGGGGAGCCACAAATGGTCCAATGGGATCGAGTGAGGTATCAAAGTGAAGCATTCGTGAAGGGGCATCTAATGGGCTGGGTGTGGGGTTGGAATATCGGCATTCTGCGCATGCGCGGTGGTCAAAGGATATGAAACTAGCCGTTTTGGAGCTAGGGGAGCCTCTAATGGTCCAATGGGGTCGAGTGAGGTATCAAAGTGAAGCATTCGTGAAGGGGCATCTGATGGGTTGGATGTGCGGTAGGAATATCATTCTGCGCATGCGCAGACGCAATGCGGAGCTCGTCCAATCAGAAGCGAGTATTTCAAATCCGTCCGAGCTCTCGTACAATCAGAAGCGAGTATTTTGACCCGGTGCATTATGGGACATATCCAAGATGGCGGCACGTATGTTCAAGATGGCGGCACATCCGGTGTCGAAAACTGGCCATTTCTTCGGGATGTGGTCACCTAGTGTCGAAAACTGGACCCTGTATGGGTCCTGCTAGCGCCTTGACGCCATGATATAGACCGGAGAGAGAAAACAACAACAACAAGGATGACACATGAGGGAACAACAACAACAACAAGTTTTTTTCATATAGTTTATTTTCCCCTCCATCATAACATACCCACGCTGGGGGAGCCGCGTTGGGTATGTTTACAATTCAAGAAAGACTTTTGTCCAATCAGAGACCGCCATTTGCATCTGTCCTATTCGTTCCTGTCCGTTAGATGTATTCTTGTCCAATCAGAAGTCGCCATTTCAGAGAGTTCCTTCTTCGGTCATGTTCATTCTGAACCGTTTATTCCAATCATCGTCGGACAGGCCTGGATATTCTTCGGGCAGCATGTCCTGAAACAGTTGTTTGCGCATTCTGATCGCATTTTCCAGGGCCTCTGTGGATGGTAGCCCCATAGCCTCTTCCAAGTATGACGCTTGGTCTTCATGATGGACCTGTGCGTGGGGTCGCCTTTCATTTCAAGCGGTAGTAAGGTATACTGTTCATAGATCGCCATGGCTGTTTTCCTAATGCGGGAGCGCATTTGGGTGTACGTCTGTTGTAAATTATCCTCTCCGGCGTCCTCGATCGCTTCAGCGTGAGTATTGATAGCTGCTGTCACAATACGATCCCAGAAGGTAGGTTCTGCCTCACTTTCCTGGGATGTAGGCTGACTCTCTGAGGTCAAGTTCTCCATATCAGTAGATATACTGTCAGCAATCTTGGATTCGGTATCAGTCGATGCACTCTCATCAATCTCTGTATCAGTATCTGCCTCAACGGGCTCCTCGGCGTCTTCAATCCCATGTATATTTTTCTCGTGTCGCATCATATCGTAATGTCTGGTGAACGTGCGTTCACACTCAGAACAAGTATAAGCCATGTTAACGGTTGAACGTCGACTGTGCGTGTTTTGGGAATACGCTCGCTTTTATAGACAGTAACGGTCATCAACGCTTAGCTCAACGCTTCAACGCCCTGGTGAATTAGCTCAGAAGCTCTGATTTCATGGAATTGACATCAATTCATCGAAATGCAGTGACGCCCGTCAACGCCCGTCGTTACGCCTTAACGTTCGTCTCAACGCTTTAACACACTTTCTTAACGCTTTAACGACGTTTAATGATGCGTTCGAACAAATGTTTCTTTTGTGCTATTGCTCTGACATACGCCGCTTTCCAGTTCATGCCCGAGGTTTTCAACATCGACGCTGTTCTTTCAATTTCCATATGTACTGGATCCTTATCCAACAATTTCATATGGGTCAGTAAGTCGACATACTGCTGGCGTAAAGCCCGTCGTAGTCTGGGTGCCAATCTGTT